>LPNX010099905.1:183358-294569 GCA_001517045.1 Pseudotsuga menziesii | reverse complement strand
GGGGGGGGGGGGGGGGAAGGGGGAAGATAGAGAGTAAAAACCTTAGGTAAAACATTAGTTGTAAGTCGAGTCAGTAGTACCCACAAAAGTCTTATTAAAATATAATTTCCAGTCTCCCAAGGTAAGTCAGAAAGGTTCAGTTGCAGAAAGACTCAATATTTTTACCGTCTCGGCGTTCCTTTGCACCTCTGGGTGCAAATGCTAGTTATAATCAAATCCCACCATCTAACAAATTGTACTACGATCTCACTATATCTGCGCTTCCAAATGGTTAGGATGTCCCTTTCAATCCATCAAAATCAATTGCCATCTCTCTTTGGATTCACACATGGAAATTCATATTTAGATGATGTAATCAAAATCAACTGCCATCTCTCTTTGGATTGACATATGGAAATTCATATTTAGATGATGTAATAGTTACTGAAATGTGGCTTTGGGGCACATGGAACAAAAAAACTAAAGTCCATGTACCACATTATGTATTAATTATTAACCTTACGAAAATGCTCGGAACTAAATAAAAATTAAATTCCTTTTAAAACACTTGGGATATGATGGACAAACCAATTGAGTTTACATGGAAAAGAATTAATGGTTGCAATCTTTATTAGACATCTATGCCACCCAAATGTTTCCATCGTCGCCTGGAATTTTGGTGTTTTTCTCGGAGAAGGTACATCGTTGGTAAATCATTGATGGCCTTTTCCAACGGCTCCCTTTCTTCGAGGATCTCTCCTTGTATTCCTTGCCCCATAACTCCTCAACCTAATATTCTCGATTTTGAGCCCTTTTTGTTCCTCTTTTCTTACGATTGTTCAACTTTTTTGAAAGATTATTGGTAACCATTAATCATCTTACAAAAAATAAATAATTACTACCGCAAGCTCATTGCTGACCGTTAGATATTAACATCTTAAGATTCAACCATGGTATGGTAGAGGGACATCAGCTTTTCCCCACCTCATAATACTATTAGACCTGAATCCTGATATAGGATTTAGTGAGAATCATACCCGTGATTTTGCATCGCCTTCTCTACTAGTGGAAGCTCATATTGGGGTGGCAATGATAACTAAGATCATTGACCGCATAAAAAAGAAGCGTATTAATAAGAGGAAGTTGGACCCGATCAACCTTTCCCTTGGGATGATGTTGAATTGTTCGAAGTTTGCATTTCTTTAGAATATGCCTTAGTTGGTCGATTTAAGGGGCGCAAAACCTCTCTCCTAACTATGGTTTAAAGTAACTAGGGTCTTGTGTTGAGCGAGAGCTATCCATTGAACTACAAAGTCTTAAATGTTAGCTCATGGATCCACCCATGAGTGTAGTGTATCCAAGATCATCCATGCATCATCAATACCTATCAACGAGGTCTTCATGCATCATCCATGGACCTCCGACAGCCAACTCTCCCGACGGTGTACCTACAAACGGCGACGTACTTGCAAACTTAAATGACTATGGGACTTTGCATACCTTCGTGAGATCCGGCAGATCGGATGATCAATGGAAATCAACTCACCATTAATCGTTCGTTCCATCAACCATCTCACCACGGCACGCTGCTTTGGCGAAAGGGTCGCTTCTTCTTCAGTTTGAATAGTTGCAGAGAATAAATCCGCGCCCTCAACAGTGTTCTCGTCTCTAAATTGCAGCAGTTGCTTGACCATTGTGACAGAGTCAGCTATCGCATAAAACATGTGTTCTACGTGTTGATTTCAATATACACCCTGAGTTCTATGCGCTGATTTCAGCACGCTGGGACCTAAGGGAAATAGTTACGCAATTCATTCGCAGGAGGAAGCTTCGGTGGTCACCCTATGCAATTCGTCTGCGCCCTATTAGGTAAGCCTTCGTTTTCCCCGGATGCTAAACTGCAATGTATTAGAATTGTGCATGCATGCTTCATGAAACCCCTAAATTAACGTATGGACTGCTTAAGTGTTATTTTCGTGTTAGTGCCCTTTCATTATAAGTGGAAAGAAATTGAACCGTCCACCATCATAATAGGGAAACCTGGTCTTCATTCTACTTGTTTTCTCACACTCCATTCACACAAAAGACAGTTTTCTTCTACGATCGAATGACTGTGAATTGGTAGTTTTTCGTTGTAGATGTAAAGGTAATTATCGACATAAAGTTAGTTCTTCTCAATATGTAAAGGTAGTTCCATATGACATAACATGATTAAAGGAGAAATAAACTGTTTAATCAGCCTTCTTGGGAAGGTCACTGAGTTTTTGGACATGAGCCACTTCTTTGAAGGAAGGGGCTTTTCCTTTGCACCAAGGATATTATCGTTTCCAAAAAATAAGAGTTACTTTTATATCTTTTTCCATTCAAAAGTTCTGGTGTGTTTCCAAGTTGAGACGCCAAAAAAGAACAAATTATTTTTCTCAGTAACACATTTTCACAGTGTATGTTGTTTTTCGGTCATGGCAAGAAACATAAATGAGTCATGACCCATTTAGTCATTTACACGTAATAGTCATTTACGCCTGCTCCCGTACCTACTCCCCATGAGTTATATATATTTATTTTTTGGGCAAGAGCGTATTTGTATCCCCCTTCATTGTATCTAAAGCCATATTCTAATATTTTATGATTTCCATCAGCGAGCCTTGAATTCCAGGTAGGGTTTGATTCAACAATGTTTTTTTTCATTAAAATATTAAGATTCATTGTTATATTAATAATATATACTGTAATTTCCATGTAAACAAGCAAGAGCAGACTGAGGATTATGGATGTTGAACCATTAGCGATGGAAGATAATAGGGTTAATGAAATTAGGTCTAATTTATGGAGCAAGTTAATTTTTCAAAGGTTTTTTAAAAATAATTTGACAAAAATATAACCCTAAACCTAAAAACATATTAATTAGACTCCTCACCAATTTACTTAGATCACAATTTAAGGGTGGAGGATGATATGGTTAATGAAATTAGGTCTAATTTATGGAGCAAGTCAAATTTTCAAAGTTTTTGTTTAAAGAATTTGACAAAAATCTAAGCCTAGACCTAAAAACACATTTAATTAGATTGCTCACCAATTTACTTAGATCACAAGTTTCAGTAAACGATATAGATCTCAAGTTTCAATAACAAACATAAAATCGTTGATCTGTTCATAGTACAAATCATTTAGTGTCAATATCCAAAAGGCCTCTCAAGTAAAACTTATAATTATCAGTTCAAATTTACAGTGGCTAACTATTAACACTTGAAAAAAAAGTTTGAAAATTCTTTGAACACCTATAGACAGATACAAATGCCACCAATTCCCGTTTTGTATCCCAAGGTTTGATGTGTGTCACTCAGATCCATCCTTCGTTTTCAATTTCAAAAGTTTAAATTTCTTTGTTTCCATACCTTATTATATTATGTGAACAAGATATTAAATTACAAAAGTTTTGTTTATGAGGAACCATCATGTATAGAGCAGCCTCGTTGACTATTATAACCTTAGCGTTTAGTAGGCATATTTTAGAATAACAAATGTCACCAGGCATTGTTGTAAATGACCATAAAGGTATGGCGTTCATCAAATTTTTAGTATAATTGCATATAGTTGATCTCTTATGATCCTATGATCTTATGATATTTTAAAGAGAAACTTTAGTGCACAATTCCATTTTCACATGAATTTGTTATATTTCAAAGATATCTATTACAAGTTTGAATTGAAATTTTACATTTAAATTTGGAAGGAATAAAATTAGAGGAATTGTTTTGTTTGTATTTTTATTAAAATTATTTGATAGATTCATAATGTTTGTTTATGAGTTTTCATTTTTATGATTAATTTGCAAGGGGAAAATTTATGAGACAATGTGATGATTGTACTCTAACTCGGAATCTTAGTAAATGTGCCTTCGTTGAAATCAGGAACTGGGGCGCCCCACTGCTACAAATGGTAGAGGGAACTTGTTCCTTACAATACCCATCCCAGTACGTCCCCAGTTGGACATTAGACTGTGCCTATGCAAGGTTTTTAACGTTATTTAACGAGGGTCACCCCCCTTCAAACTCTAAATAAGTTTTGCGTGCTTAACTTATAGATACTATTTTTTTAAAGTTTCGTATTATATTTGTTAGTATAATTTTTTGTTTACAAATTTATTATTCTAATCCCCTTCAAATTTGTAAATAACTTTATTATGTTTAACTTGTAAAAAAATTTTTTAGGGTTTGTAGTACATTTGTTTGGTATAATGTTTTTCTATTTTTGTTTTAACATTTCAACATTTATGTTCATTTCTATTTATGAAATACTTGTTTCTCCATCATGTAACAATTTTATTGTTTTGTCACAATTTGATAGAAAGGAGATCCAATGGTTAATTTAGGAACACAACCAACCTTACGCACGAGGAAACTCATTGTCAATAATCATTTTGGTAGAAAGCAATTTATGATAGACTTTCTTTATCATGGGAGAGCCAACCTTACAAAGCCTGAAATCCAAGATTAATTGAAGATGATATATGATGTTAAATACTTACAAACCATTTTTTTATGCCTTCACTACTCATGGTGCACGCCCCACGGGATATGGCCTCATCTATGACACTTTAGAGCTTGCAAAAAAATATTAATCCAACCATAGGCTTACTCAAAATGGAATCCATGCCCATATTGAGAAAAGAAAGAATGCAAACAAAGAGCAAAGAAAATATGTGGAATGAAAAACGTTGTGAAGAAAAATTCTAATTGATAGCTAATAATAACCATGGAATTATATATTAGTTTTTTACAATGTCATTTTTTTTTACAATTACATGATATTAAAGTGTTGATTACCATATATTTTCATACTTAATTTGATTTAATGTGCTTACAAAATGGCTCTCTTCATGTATAATTTTCATGCAACATGTATAGTGTTTTTTTCTTTAATTATTTTTATGTTTTCAAATTTTACCCTTTTTTCATTTTCATGCAACATGTATATTGTTTTATTCTTTAATTATTTTTATGTTTTCAATTTTTACTTTTTTTCATGTGCCTAAAAAATGAAAGTCTTTATTATGTAATTTCCATACAATATGTGAATATTTTTATTCTTTAATTTCACTAAAAATCTTAAAAATATTAAGATATAATTTTTCATTAGAAATAGATTAAATGATATAATTGGATGTTATGTGTAATTTGTTTATCATAATGAAATTTATGATATGTGAATATAGCCCATATATATGAAAAATGATGTGAATTTTTTTAATATGAAAATTTTTAAAGTATATTAATATTAAAAATCTTAAACTATAATTATCTAGTTAATCTATTATAATTAAATTTTCCATATATAAATGTAGTTCCTATTTATAAATGATGTCGATATTTTTAAATACATCAATTATCATTCATGATGATGATGATGCTGGTTACCGTCCACTAAGACCAAACTTTACTCCATTGGACCTAAAGAAACAAATTAATTAGTTTGTTTTAAAATTGTATTCGTATGCTCAAAGAGCTTGGTGAGAAGCATCCCGAGCTCATTATAATTTTGACAACTTAAAAGGCTAGGAAGGTTGGTATTGCAACAAAGATTATGAAACTGAGATCTAATTTGGGTGTACGTAGGGCACTCTAGGAGGAAGTGATTTTCATCTTCAATGTTCCTATTCTCACAGAGAGGGCAGATCCTTTCCACCCATGGTGTTTTAGGAATTGTCCAACGACCTGTTTCACTATGGGGCTCATGAGATTTCGTTCTTCTCTTGGCTATATTAATGTTTTCTTTGAATTGGTTAATACAGAGAGATACTTTTGATCTTCTAGAGTTTGGTTGATGACCTCCTTATAATATCTTAATTTTATTTTAGCCTCTAAATCTTTCTCACACCACAATTTCTCTTTAAACTTAGAAGTAACAATATTTTTAATGTTTTTAATATTTTGCAATGCAACATTTTCGTCGATCTCCTAGTGGTTTAACCAGGACCTAGTATCTTTATACCAACCTCGCTTGAGCCTTAGGCAGTTTTGGTTGGAATTGAAAGCTAGCTTAGGAAGTCTATGGCCTCCCATGTTATTGATTTTGTGTTTGTACAATAGGATCCTAGTCATAGCTAGGCTCTCGATAGGCGAAAGACCCACTTCTATAAGGAGAATAGAATATGGTGTATTGCTTTTAATTTTGGGGTTATACGTTATTAAACGCTTCTAGATTTTCTCAATATTCCTCCAAGATTCTCTAGAGATGCTGCACCCCAAACCTCACAACCATACAAGATAACATGAGTGACTAAAGTTTCAAAGAGGAGCTTCTTTTTATCCCACATCACAAGGTTTGCTGCTTTACAATTATTTTCAAGACCAAAATAAGCTTTCCACCCTCCATTAATCCTTTTATCAATGCTATAGTTCAAGTTGAGCTTGTGATGAATTTCAATTCGTAGGTATTTTTAAGAAGAAACTTCCTTCGAGATGCTATTGTCATACACAAAATTAGCGTAAGTGTCCTTCTTGGATTTGATAATCATAACTTTTGTTTTGTTAGTGTTGACAGTCATACCCATGCTAAAGCAAAAATCCTTAAGAAGTCGAAGTTGCTTATCAATATCATACGGATCCCTTGCCAGAAGAACAATATCGTCAGCATAGAGAAGAAGGATGATGACTATCCCAGCTAAGAATGTGCCAACACAACTTGCTTCTTCTAAGCAACCTTCTAGCTTATCGATGTAAATGCCAAACAGGGTAGGGGAGAAGGGGCAACCTTGTTTAACTCCGATATTGCACTTAATATCTCTCGGCCACCCCTCGTTGCTCTTAAACTTGGCAATTACATTCTCGTATAACCTTATTGAGGCAGCTCTCAATTCGAAAGGAACCTTTAGCTCTTCTAATCTATTCCAAAGGTTATTTCTAGGTACTGTATCGAAAGCCTTTCTAAAGTACACAAAGCAACAAAAGAGATTGGATTTATCATTACGACACTCCTCCACAATGATCCTAAGGGTAAAGAGGTGGTCCGTTGTTGAGTGCTGCCTTCTAAAACCCGCTTGGCCTTTATAATGCACCTACTTAATTTGTTGTACATACCATAATTTATAGTGAATTTAATAATTTGGTTATTAAATTTATAATGTTATTAGTATTTTATATTTCATAGGAGATACTAATATTGAGTATTAAATTTACATTGTTTTTTATAGTTAATGTATTAATGGTTTTTTATTAAAAAGAAAATTTTAAAAAAATAACTCATTAAAAACTAATTTTATTAGTTTAATAACATATTTTCATTATTTTTGTTTTCTTTATTATTAACCATTGGTACAACATGAGTGGGCCTAATGGTTAAGAGCATGTGTTTCCTTCTTGAAGGTCACAAGCTTAAATCCAAGGGGTAAGGTATGTACATCTTTGTAGACTTTAGCAGTTAAATATTATTATTATATAAAACAACTATTTTTATTAATAACTATTTAATTTTAAAATAAATAAAAATTCAAATATAAACTAAATGATAATTCTTAATATACTAAATAATATATTAACAATAAATAAAATAAAAATATATCACAATATACTAAATAATATATTGATGTAACAATAAACAAAATGAAAATATATCATAATACACTGCTGTGTGTTTTTCTATTAAAATACAATGAATAAATATTAATAATATTTTATTTCAAATTCTTTCTATAATAATTGGAATTTTTAATTATATCTTATTTTAAAATAAACAATAAATATAATCTTAATTCTTTATTATATTATTTTACTAATATTTATAATGTTTATATGATAATAATAATATTATATATAAATGTAAATTTAAATAAAAATAAATAAGAAAAAAGTACTTTCAAGATAATATGGCAAGATAATATTGAACAATACAATAATTCTTATATATATTTAAATTTAAATAAAAATAAATAAGAAAAAGAAAGTATTTTAAAGACAATTTTGCATAGTACAATAATTCTAATATATATATCTATATCTATATATATTATAAAAGTTAAAAAAAATACTTATTTCTTAATTTATATTTATAGGTATGTTTAGAAATAATTAAAATATTTTTAAGATTTTTTGTTTATAATATTTCTTATTAAATTGATGGTGTTTATAGTATTTATTAAAATTATAGGCATTGGTATATTGTTTTTATGTGTTTAATATAAATAACATAAAATGCTTTTTTGAAAATTTTATCGATTTTATATTTTTAATGATAAATTTTAATAATAACAATATAAAACATAACAATTTTGTCAAAAAAAATAATAATAATATTAAAATAACAAATGTAATATATAAGGTAATTTTAATTAAGAATGATTCTTCACAATTTGTACTAATAAGTTCAAAAATTTTATTTAATTCACTTAAAAAATCACAAATCATTTAACAAATTTAACATTAAAGAGTAAACATTTTTTAAAGTAACTTGGCATAATAATAGATTTGAACATTTTACCTATAGAACTTAGTAGAAATGTTTAAAATCTTTACCTTAAAATAATATTTGCATACTTTCAATAAATGCATTTAAGAACATTATATAAATAGCTTAAATCATATTATTTTTACATGTAATTTTTATAGGGGTTTAAAGAATGAAGAAGTGAGAGATGATTAATGAACTAGAGGTTCAAGATCCGGAAGAGATGATGGAATTTTCAGCAAAAGATTTGACTTGGATGGAAATCTATAGGGGTCAAGTTACAATCATTCCCTATTGTCGACTTGATGATTTTGTAAATGGGGAGCAATCAAGTGAAGATGCACCTACTCAATTTGTTGTCCATAGTCAACGTAGTAAACAAGTGGATGATATCAAAGTGACCAATTTTGGAACATATCTAGAATATGCTATGTGGGTATTTATATTTGTTGCAATATATTTATAAACTTTCATTTCAAATTCGTTATGTCAAGCATACATATATATTTTATCTAATTTGTTGTAGTTGTTTCTATATAGTTATTGGTGCGCATATGGTCTAGATAGACGGAAAGTTACTATAAATGGATTAGAACATGTAAAGAAAAAACCCAATCCACGTCAAAGCATTAAAGTTGGTTGTCAATGTCACTTTATTGTGTGACGACTTCAACTTAGACATGACTTAGACCAGATGATGTTGTTATAACATATAATGCATGTATACATATTGATAAATGTAATGGTGTATGCAATGGAAGGATGCAATTGGCAAGCCTTGGACATTAAATTGCGCACCACATCTATCAGAGGATATACGAAGTTCTGTCCAAGATTTGGTTCAAAAAGGTTTTAATGCTACAATGATATGGACATGTTCATCTATGATGTAGCACAAAAATCAAGCGAGTTATTTACGGGGATATCTCGAGATAGCTTGATGATAAGAAAAGATATCTCAAACATTCACAATGACATGAAACAGATAAAATATGGTAAAGATGAAACTGATCCATTGAGTGTGGAATTTTGGTACAATCAATGTCTTGAAAACTTTTTTTATTCCAAAAACAAGATGTTGGTTAAAATGTTCATTTTATGATAGGTATACAAACATCGTGGATGCATTCAATCATGGTGAAACATTCACACAAAAATGTTATGTCAGTGGATTCAACATTCAGCCCAAATAAATATGGAATAAGTACAAATTTATCATAAATACCATTTCATTTTTTACATTCATTTGAATTCTTATATCTTCAGTATGATTATAAGTATGTCTTGTTTTCAATATTGTTATATCAACTTTACACATTTATGGTTATTAATGAACATCGCAATGGGGTTTTGGTGGCATGGGTGATTTCTTCATGCAACAATACAGTTGATATTTGTAAATGGATGTCAACATTACTTAAAGTTGGTGTGGAAGAACGTCTAGATTGGTTAAACAAGATGTTGGTTAAAATGTTCATTTTATGATAGGTATACAAACATCGTGGATGCATTCAATCATGGTGAAACATTCACACAAAAATGTTATGTCTGTGGATTCAACATTCAGCCCAAAAAAATATGGAATAAGTACATATTTATCATAAATACCATTTCATTTTTTACATTCATTTGAATTCTTATATCTTCAGTATGATTATAATTATGTCTTGTTTTCAATATTGTTATATCAACTTTACACATTTATGGTTATTAATGAACATCGCAATGGGGTTCTTGTGGCATGGGTGATTTCTTCACGCAACAATACAGCTGATATTTGTAAATGGATGTCAACATTACTTAAAGTTGGTGTGGAAGAACGTCTAGATTGGCATGTGCAAGCTTTCATTACAGATGATGTTGCAACCGAGATTGAGGCATTAAGGTGAAGTGTGTATTTTTTAGGAAGGACATGAAAAAATAATGTTTACATATCTTGTATATTTAATGATTGCCTCGGTTCAGGACTCTAACCAACTCCACAATATTATTATGTGTATGGCACGTCCATTGAGCATGGTTGAAGAACATTGGAAATAAAGTCAAAGGAAATGAAAACAAAATCCTCATATTTCGTGCTTTAGGAGAAATCATGCACTCGTGTCATGATGATGAATCTGTACAACATGCAGTTACAAAGTTCTTTAATGATTTCGAGGAGGAGAAAAGATTTTTGCAATATTTTAAGACCAATTGGATATCCAACAATAAAATAAGTAAGTTTTTTATAGTTAGTTTTCATGACTCAAGTATGCAATGACATATTTGTATCTATTAATTCATAAATCCAATTTTTTTTCCATATATGTAGGATAAAGCTTACAGGAATTTTGCACATTTGAATCAAGATACAAATAACACAATTGAATCCTACCATGGGTACTTAAAACAAAAGTACCTTAGTGAGCATAACAATGCATGTCATAGACGAGTTGACTCGCTGATTCATGTGTTGATGACAAAGGTTGAATTATATTACATGCATATGCAACGTTTAAAAGAAGCGGGTGTTATATGACATAGAAAATCCGAGGAACAATTGAAAGCATGCAAATTCAAAGCAAACAAAATCCCAAACAAAGATTGTGTTGTTGACCATAAAACTAATGGTCGGAATATAGGGTTCGCAGCCAAAATAAGGATACTCACAATACTTGGTATAATGTCATATATAAAGCGTCAACTTTTCATTTATGTGATTGCAATTGGGCATTAAATGGGAATGTTTGTAAACATGTACTAAAAGTTGGTATGTTGGTGAGTAATTAAATTTTTGGTGATAATCTATTATCAAATGTCTCTAGATCTTTTGTTGAAAGGCCTAGATATTTAGTTGATTTAAATGAAACAATAGTATCGAGTCCAGAATTACAAACAAATCATCCACTATGCTTCGATTCTC
This sequence comes from Pseudotsuga menziesii, assembly GCA_001517045.1. Lineage (NCBI taxonomy): Eukaryota > Viridiplantae > Streptophyta > Pinopsida > Pinales > Pinaceae > Pseudotsuga > Pseudotsuga menziesii. The sequence continues at coordinate 283,246 of LPNX010099905.1, read as the reverse complement.
CTCCCAATCTTGGTTGCCATAATGAAACAAGTATTAATGATGTGGATAATTCCTCATATCATGTTTATTCAATGCTTGTAATACTAGATAATGTCGTACCTGAGGTTGATGGAATGGAATCTATTAATCAAGAATTCAAGGGTTTAGTATCCATAAACCCAACAAATTTTGAGGAGGCTTGTGCATTGAATAATGTGCTTTCCAATGCACGAAAAGAATACAATAAAATGTTATTCAGTACTACAACTCCATCAAAGATCACTACCACAAGACAACATGGCTTTTGAGCCCGACAAATGAAAAAAGGAGGCATAGTCATGAGCTACAATCAAGAAAAGAAAAATCAGAATTTCAAATGGTAGGACGAGTTCTTGCGAAGAAGAAAAGCATGGATGAGCAATTGCAATTACATTCCCAAAAACACAGAAATGAGGTGGATGCATCTGTTCTAGTGAAACATTCTAGTCTACATAATATTGGTAAGGAAATTAATTATATGCCCATTTTTCCTTCCATATATGCCCATTTTTCCTTCCATATATGCACATTTTTTTGTAAATGTGGATATACAGAAATTATATGCGCATTTTTCCTTCCGTATATGCGCATTTACGGAAGGAAAAATGTGGAGATACGTAAGAGAGATTTCGTATATGCGCATTTTTCCTTCCATAAATGTGAATTTACATAAGGCAGAAATGCGCATTTACGGAAGCTCTCTTTCGTATATGCGCATTTACAGAAGGCAAAATGTGCATATACATAAGAGAGCTTCTGCATATACGCATTTTTTCTTCTTTACATGCACATTTACAGAATCCAAAATCCGCATATACAGAAGCTCGCTTCCATAAATGTGAATCTTTCCTTCTGTATATGCGCATTTATGGAAGAAAGCTTCCGTAAATGCGCATTTCCACCTTCCGTAAATACGCATATACAGAAGGAAAGATGCGCATTTACGGAAGAGGGCTTCCATATATGCACATTTTTCCTTCCGTAAATGCGCATATACAGAAGGAAAAATGTGTATTTACGGCAGCTTTCTTCCGTACATGCGCATATACGGAAGGCAGAAATGCACATATACAAAAGAGAGCTTTTGTATATGTGCATTTACAGAAGGTGGAAATGTGCATTTACGGAAGCTCTCTTCCGTAAATGCGCATATATAGAGCACAAGATGCACATTTAATGAAGCGAGCTTCCGTATATGCACATTTTTCCTTCTGTTTATGCGCATTTACAAAAGGAACAAATGTGCATTTATGGAAGCTCTTTGTCGTATATGCACATTTTTCCTTCTGTAAATGTGCATATACGGAAGGAAAAATGCGCATATAATTTATGCCTTCTGTAAATGCGCATATAATTTATGCCTTCTGTAAATGCGCATCTCTGCCTTTCGTAAATTCGCATTTACGGAAGGCAAAATGCACATTTACGGAATGAAAATGCACATATACGGAAGCTCTTTTTTGTATATGCGCATTTCTGCCTTTCGTAAATGTGCATTTACGGAAGCTCTCTTTCGTATATGTACATATACGGAAGGCAGAAATGCGCATATACGAAAGCTCTCTTGCATATACGTGCATTTATGCCTTTCGTATATGCGCATATACGAAAGGAAAAATGCATGTATCCGGTAAGAGATCTTTCATATATGCACATTTTTCCTTTTGTATAAGCGCATTTACGAAAGGAAGAAATGTGCATTTACGGAAGATCTCTTCTGTATATGTGCATTTTTCCTTCCGTAAATGCACATATATGGAAGGCAAAATGCGCATATAATGTATGCATTTCGTATATGCGCATTTTTCCTTCTGTATTTTGCCTTCTGTATATGTGGAAGGAAAAATGCGCATTTCTACCTTTTGTATATGTGCATTTACGGAAGGAAAAATGTGCATATACGTAAGAGAGCTTCTGTATATGCACATTTTGTCTTTCGTATATGCGCATTTACGGAATGCAAAATCACATATACGGAAGAAGGCAAAATGCGCATATATGCAAGCTCTCTTCCGTATATGACTATCATTATGTAACGTTCCCATAAGATTCCCTTGGTCAATTGGCGATACCCATTAGTTTTATTTGTTTCCATTAACATCTATGAGGCCCAAATAATAAGGCCTATATTGAATTCATCCATCACCCATTTTAATAAAATATATATAAACAAACCATAATGTATTCTAAAAAGAGATAACCATGTTTCTTTATCTAGATCTGAAGCCATGTTGAACAAGTAATTGCTAAGTACCGATTTTCCACCCATCCATAGGAATTAACTCTCAAATTATACACCCTATCCAAACCATTATACCACAACGGTGAAGGAACCTTGTAGGGGGCTCTAATATCACTTAGCCAAAACTGTTACCCTCATGACATGCTTATCTACTTATTGAAAAACTCACTAAGTTCCCAGTCAACCCTCAAGAAACCTTGGAACTCTCATCATTGCACTGCACAACACATGGAAGATATTCCTATTTACAACTCAACAGCCCCTCAAGGATCTTCTTCCCTTTCAATGCTCTTCAGTGCATGCAAAAAGTCCAACTATTGGTTTCTTCCGGGAATAACTGAGAGTAGAAATAATAGCAAGTCTAAATGTGTTACCTCACCTACTATGGACATTATAGCCATGGTTTCTCTCTCCAACCATCTCTTTCTCTGCCCTACTAACCATAACATATAGAGAATTAACATTCCCAAGACATACCCATCCCCTCTCCTTCCCTTTGAGGGTAGAGACATAGAATGAATATTATGTTTACATTGAAAATAAAATGGAAGACATTTCTCAAGTGTAAGACATATTATCTTCCCAAGGATATGACACATGTGCACAGTACATACTCACAAGTCAAAGATTGATGGGACAACCTATAAGAAATGGTAGTACTCCAAAGAATGATGACAAGGCTTAATCTCCCAACAAGCCCCATTTTCTCTTCCTCCTTTGTGGTATCATAGTTTGTTTGTTGTTTCCTCAAGAAATATTTTTTGTGGATATCATATTATTATTTATTTTCCCCATGTTATACATGCTTTTACATAAACATAAGCATACCATGGGAAATATAGTTACCACGTCATAAAATCATCCCACCACTAAAACATACCTATTCATTAGTTGGGTATCGGCCTTGAGCTCTGCACTAAGACTATTTACAATACCTTTCTCATATAAACAAACACAAAGTCATTATATATCATCCCACATGTATTGACTCCTATCACATAATCACATCATTTAAATAATACATTATTTATTAAATATTACATTCTAATGGTCAAAACTAAGATATTGCACATTATGTCAATACCTCACACATCTTGGCCACTCCACCATTAGAACTTTAAGTGGGAAGGAAAAAACCGTAAATCACACATTATATAATATATGTTTTTTACGTAATTACGTCATAGTATATTTTGGTTTCATATGTAGAAATTAAAAGAAAAAAAACTCTAACATTCTCTAATGGACCTTGGGTTATGGTACCCATTATAAACTTTTACCAACATGTGCATAATTTTACCTATATTGCATTTATAAACATAATTTGATTAGTTTGATACTCTAGAAAAATGTTATACACATATACATAATTGAATATATATAATAAAAAAATCTAAAAATGAGACATTACACTAAAAATGCCATGAAAAATAGCTATTTTGTTATATTGATACTTAAAAGAAAAAAGAAAATATTCAAGGAAAAAAATAAAAAGAGAAGATAGTTGGTTAACAAGTTTCTCAACAACAAGACCTCCTCTAAACTTACACCTTCATGAATATGAATATTTAACCCTTTCCAATTTAAATGATTCCTTAATTCTTACACATTGAGATAAATGAGAGACTTAAAAACAAAATACTTCTATATTATAAGAAAGTTACTAATTTTGAAGGAAAGTGAAGTAAATTTTGGTATCTCAAGAATGATCAAGTTATACATTTGAATTTTTTTTTTAAATAAAAGTTACTAATTTTGAAGGAAAATTAAGTAAATTTTGGTATCTCAAGAATACATTTGAATTGTTTTTTAAAAATAAAATGATATTTGCATTGATGATTAAGAATTGAATTGGATATATATTGAAAAGATAACCATTATATAAACAAACAAATGTTTTTTTAGAAAAAACGGTTATAGTATTTATTATAATAATGGTGGCAAAGCCACCAAACATATTACAATTTCTGAGTTATGGAAAATCGGTAAGAGCTAAGTCAATAAGTTCCAATACACACTCTCATCATTTGGGAGGCCCTCACTTCAAGGCGGAATAACGATGAAAGGAAGAAGATTCACTTGGAGCTCGTTTTGGCGCAGATTTATTGCTTTGTTTGCCGCTAGATCTGCATTGTCGTTTAGCTCTCGGAGAATATGATAGAACTCTAGATGCTTGAATGTCTTTGAAAGGGAAATAATTCTTTCAATCATTCTGGCTAACTTTAAGCTATGTCCTTGATTTTTCTAATTCATGGCCTGAATAATTTAACGAGAATCACTGAACACAATGGCTTCCTCAATCCCCCTGGCTTTCAATTGCTTAAGTCCTTGCCAAAGACCGTAAGCTTCATCCATGTTATTAGTATCCTTTCCTATGTTCCAGTAGTATTCATTTTCAAAGCTCCCTACTAGATTTCTTAAGATCCCTCCTCCTCCTGCCGCACCCAAATTCCCCTTCGAGGCCCCGTCAAATAAGAGTTTAAATATTTTTCTCTCTTTCAACCAAATTTCAAACTGGTTTTTATCCATCCTTAATTCCCATACTTCCAGTGGTTTCTTGGCTGTAGCAATGGTTGTTTCAGAAATGTTGAAAGACTCCAGCCACTTGGTTTCATCTAAAGTAAGCTTGTCTTTGTTCTTCGGCAATAAAGAGGCATTCAAGATTTCTCCCAAGAGTGCCTTCGTTTTAAGGGCAATCTAATCTAGAGTATGATATTTATCATTGAAAATTATTTGGTTATGTTCAATCCATATGTTCCAAAGCATTAATTTTTGGAATCATCCTCCAACAGGTTTTGATCCCTGCTTTATTTACCATGTTGCATTGATACATACTATCCCAGGAGACGTAGCATTGTTGAATGCTACTTGGAAGTTCCTTGTTGCCCAATTGACGGTGGAGCAGCTACATCCAAACCTTGTGAGCAAAGGGACATGTGACTAGCAAATGGATGTTGGTTTCATTGCTTTCTTTACACAAAGTGCATCGAAAAGGGCCAGCTATTCCTTTTCTCTCAATATTCTCACTAGTTAGCACTCTGCCATGCATGAGAGTCCAACTGAACATGTCGATTTTGGGCAGAGTCTCCATGTTCCAAACCATTTCCCAGCACCTTGGATTGTTTGGCATGGTTGGAGTGGCAACAAACAGCTCGTAACCTTGGGCTATTTTGTAGATACCGGAGCGGTTCCCCCATCCACATGAATCTTTCACGTTTCCAGCCATTGGTGTCATGCCTCCAAGTTGCTCCATGAACCGAACTTTCTCCTCTATCAATTCAGTAGGACACTCTGGAAGTACCCAGTCAATCCAATGGTACGGAGGATCAGGTTCCCAACTAGAGATGTCCCATAGCATGAACTTGCCATGGCTATGTAGCCATCATTTGATTCCTGGTAGACCATCCATTACTGGCTTCTCCATGATGGAGTCCTGCCAAATTTTGATTTGCTTACCGTTTCCAGGAGTCTAGAAGAGTTCGTCTCTAAACTTGGCCTAAATTTTCTTGCACGGCGAGGAAATTGATGAGCCTTTCTTATTTTCTATCTCTGCGTCTAGACATCTTAATCTTTGTCTGAGAAATTACTTGTGTCTAAGAACCTGGCTACTCTAGGAAGGATTTGACTCTAACAGATTCCAGAGGAGCTTAGCTCCTAGCACCATGTTTTGGAATTTTAGATCTTTGATCTGTAAACCTCCTTGCATCCACGACATTTTAATTTTTTCCCATTTAACTAGAGCATATTTCTTACCTCTGTTGCTTTTCCCTCCTTGCCAGAGGAAGGCTTTCAACATGCTATCGATCTTGGTGAGAATACTAGACGAGGCCAACATCATGGAACACTAATATAGCGGCAAGCTATTGAGAACGCCTTTTATTAATACCACTTTCCCTACAATATTTAACCAGATGGTTTCCCAGGAGTGGATATTCTTCCTGATTTTTTTGATTAGCAAGTTCCAATCAGAGGCTTTCTATTTGCCATTGGAAATTGGAACCCCCATATATCTGAAGGATTCTCAACTGGTAGCACCCTCAATTCCCAAGATGCATGAAATGCCAAACATTTATCTTGGATTGATGTTCCAGCTATAGATTTTACTTTTCCTTAGATTTAATTTACTACCAGAGGCTTGAAAATAGACATCCAATTCTGACTTAAACCTTCTCGCTATCACCTCACTTGCTCCTCCTACCAATATAGTATCATCAACAAATTATGTGTGATTGATACCTTTGGTTCTGCAGACAATTTTGATTCCAATAAGATCATGATCTATCCTAGCCTGCTCGAGCTGAAAGCTCGGCACCGAGGCTTGGACTGCATACAACAACAAGGAGAGCGAGCAGCCTTGTTTAAGGCCTCGGGAGGCTTGAAAAACTCCAGATGCTCTTTCGTTTACTAGGGGAGCTATCCACGACTTGCTTATACAACCCTTGACCCAACGGATGAAGCCTTGATCAAATCTCACCTGGAAGAGAAAGGGGTGGCTGAATCTATCGAATGCATTCGCTAAATCGATTTTCACTACCATTCCTTTTTCTCAATTTTTTAGGCTGGAGTGGATAGACTCTTGGACCAAAATTGTGTTATCTGAGATTCTTCTACCTTTAATGAATCCCCCTTGGTTCTCTGGGATGATACAGGGAAGAATGGTTTTTATCCCATTAGCCATTAGTTTGGTAATGATCTTGTACCCTATGTTGCAAAGAGAAATGGGCTGATATCTATCAAAGGCCACTACATCTTTTTCTTTGGGGAAAAGGGGCAGGAAAGCAGAGTTAGTGCTTCCTCTGATTCTTTCACATTGTTGAGCTTTTAGAACCATCTTAAACAAATCTTTATGCACAATTTCCAAGCACACTTTGGCAAATCTTGCATTGAATCCATCTATGCCTAGTGCCTTATCCTCCTCCATGCCCTCCACGACTGATTCCAGCTCAGCTAGTGTGATCCTTTGCATGAGATCGTTATTTTCATTCATTTTTACCAGATTGGGTACAAGCTCCAATAAAGAAACGTTTGGTGGAGCATTAACTGCATCATCTGAGCATATGGCTTTGAAGTGCCTCGTGGATTCCATTTTGATTTGGTCGAACTCCTGGATAACCTGGTCGACAGTTTGTATTTCATGAACAGTTTTGTAATTCCTCCTCTCCTCGGCGTGCTTATGAAAATAAGTTGTGTTCTGATCCCCGACTTTAATCAAAAGGCATCTGGATTTTTGATGCCATCTCTCTCCCTCTTGTCTGTCAGCCACGTGGAGCTCTTGGTGAAGGATTACTTCTCTTTCCATATCTTTCTTTGAAATTTGGGATTCCTCCATGCTAAGCTGGTGTTGCTCCAATGCTAGCATGGCATTGGTTTTCCTTTGAGCCTGAGATGCAGCAAGCTTGGCCCATTTCTTGAGCGTTATTTTTGCTCTTCTTAGTTTTTCTTCCCAGATGTAAAAGGGAGATTATGAAACTAGAGAAGCCCAATATTCAGAAATAATACACAGGAAATATTTGTGGGAGGTCCATAATTGGATAAAATGAAAAGGGATAGGCCCCGAGTTTTGGTCTTTCTTTATTTGCAACATAATAGGTTTGTGATCAAATCCCCCAAAGGGGAGGATTTTAGAAGTAGCGTTCAGACCAAGAATCAGAAAGGAGTCTTGAATCGAGAAGCAGTCAAGTCTGACAGTTATGTGCCCCAGACCGAGCCTCTTATTGGTCCAGGTGAACTTCCCCTTAGCTGGAATAAAATCATAGAGATCCCATGAGATAATCACATCAACCTGCTACCTTATTGGATCTCTGACCAGAGAACCTCCCTTTTTTTCAGATTGACTCATAGTGACATTTAGATCGTTGACTATAATAACATTATCCAGTGGTCCCATTGTCCTTCCTTCCCTCAAATGATTCCACCACTCTTTTTTTTCAGAATACAAAGCAGGTGCATAAATATTGAAGAGACTAACCTAGGTGTTGGAATATTTGTGCAACAACTTGGTAAGAATCCAGTGAATAGACTGTTTGGTTTCTATTAGCTCAAATTTATGAATGTCAAGAGCATTCCAATTTCTCCAGAAGCACCTCTCGAGCTAACAGCTAGGCCTCCTCCTTTATTCCAGAACTTTCTAATTACTTGGAGAAATACTTCTTCCTCTATCTTAGTCTCCTGGATCAATACAATTTTTGGTTGGGATAGTCTGATCAGGTCCTTCATATCTTCTTACTTAGCTTTGCTTCCCAGGCCTCTATAGTTTCAGGAGAGAACCTTCATTACTTACTTTTGACAAAGGAGGGAATCCCTTTCTAGGATTTCCCATGCTGGCAAGTATTCCTGGTGTTTTGAAGTAATTTTTACAAGGTTAGCTGGGAGCCTTGCAGTTTGTCCTTGTATGTGGTGTTCTCCCTTACTTCCTTAGTCGATTTCTTACCTCTTACTTTTTTCGTGCTCGGGGTAGCCATCTCGATTTCTCCTTCTTCCTCTTCCTCTTCATCGGTAGCATTTTCCTCTTCAAAATTTTCTTGATTTCCTCCTTCCTTTACCCCTTCTAGTCCTGAATCTGGGATTTCAGGAGGACATGTGGGGTTGGCTTCATTGTCTGTTTCTTTCATATCACCGGTGTTGGAGTCCTCTTCAATAACCGGAGGTCCACTACTAGTCTCTTATGGAGCTTCTAGAGGGATTGTTCTTGAGGCTTTCTTATTCCCTATATGGTGGTGCCCATTCTTGGTTTTGCTTTTCTTTATTGCTTGCCACCCATCCTCCTTTTATTGTTGACTATCCTTCTTTTGGAGGAAATTGTGAAGGAAATGGTCATATTCATGACATCCTCTACATTTGAAAGGCAGTTGTTCATAATCCATCCTTTGGTAGTGGTACCAGGTTCCCACCGTGATCTTGATGGCTTCCTATAGTCCAGCTTCTAGGTCCACCTCCACACAGATCCGGGCATAGACGTACTGATCCTTAGGGCTTGCCATATTGATGTATCTTCCCAAGGCATTCCCAATTGCTTTAAGCAACTTCAAGTTCCAGCAGTGCATGGGCAAGTTCGGTAGCATGACCCAAACAGGGACGTCTTTGGGGATGTCTGCCTCCAAGTCGAAATCTGGTGTCCACCTATTCAAATATAGGCCTTGTGGCCCCATGAAGTAGGGACCATTTTGGAAGATAAGATCCCTATCAACCTTGGATTCAAAATCAAACAAGAAGTATCCTCTTCCCACCGAGTCAGATGCTATGTTTTGGGAAATCAGAGGTCTCTAGTTTCTCTAGACCCAGCTCTCAGTGGATTTCGGAGACGGCCAAATCCCAGTGAATTGCCCCATGAATGCATGATCTTCCAAGGAGATAGCTACACGGATGGTGACCTCTGGTGGTAGGGAAACCACAGGTACATCCTCGATTCATTTAACAAACTTCAGGGGGGCTCCAGAATGGACTCTCTTGTTCTGGGAGGAAATCAATTTAGAAAACACCTTGAGGTTTGAGGCCGGAGGCGGATCAAGACCTCCCTCTGCAACCGCCATTGGAACTGGGGCTAAGCCTGCCACAACCTATAGGGTTGAGTGCCCTGCAGGCCCAAATCCTGCCACAGCTGGAACGATCTACCCTTTAAGAGGACGAGGCCCAAAGGAGAGCTCGATGATGAGAGAATGTGCATGCAAACTAATCATGGAGATCGTGATCACCATGAGCGAAGGCAGATCCAAGCACGCAAATCAGGAGACAGAGCAAGCATGCTCAGTGCCAGAGCATGCAACACTTAGAGCCAGCAAATGCTCATCTCTGATCTGCTAGATTCGAAAATTCAGTACGCAGATCTGGGAGAAGACATAGATCGTGATCGTCGAGAGATCGAGTTCTGAGCAATCAGAGTTGAGCATGTAGATCGGGCATGCAACGCTCAAAGCCTCCAGATCGGGCATGCAACGTGCAGGCAACGCTTAAGGAAATTATTTCACTTGTACTATGATTGTTTTCTCATCTAGTTATCGTTCCTATATAAACACGCAATTATGAGTCCAATGAGATATGATAAAAATTGATTTCTGTTTACAGTTGTGGTGTAATAATTAAGATGAGACAAAGTTATATATATTGGTCAAATTTGATGATGTTCCATATATAAACAACCACAAGTATTATTAAAATAAGAATAATATTTATAACCTAGCATATTTGGTTGGATGAAGTATAATAATAATATATGTAATTACAAAATTACATTTAATTTTTACAAAATAGTGAGGAAACTATCTTATCTCGAAACTAAAGCAAAATTATATGAAAGAAACCTAGGATTATGGTTCAAAGTTCTCTTTTTAGATATAAAATATACTTCAAACTTACATTTCAATCATTAAAGGGAGTATTTCCTTAAATAATTTAAGGGTGCTTTGGTCCCTCCTACCTCCATTATTTTACAAACTAAACTTTCATGGACTAATTCAAACCATGCAAGGATATAAGGTGTCATTGAAAATATAGGGTGTCATATTCGAGTGGTTTGGTCCTTCCTACCTCTATCATGAACTACAAACTAAACTTTCATGGATTAACCCAAGCCATGCAAGGATATAAGGTGTCATTAAAAATATAGGGTGTCCTTTTCAAGTAGTTCGGTCCATTCTACCTCCATTATTTTACAAACTAAACTTTCATGGACTAACCCAAACCATGCAAAAATATAAGGTGTCATTGAAAATATAGGGTGTTATTTTCGAGTCTTTTGGTCCCTCTGCTTCCATGATTTTACAGACTAAACTTTCATGGACTAACCCAAAACCAAACCATGTGTCATTGAAAATAAAGAAGGGAAACATTAGCATAGTCGGTAATAAAAGAGTTGCAAACATGTCTTGCCATAGATCCCATGATTTATATACCATGTCTACACAGCGATAAAAGGATGATTACAAACTTGCCATAGTGAACCTCAATAAGGGTTTTCAATGTAGAGGCTTTATTGGTCTGAATACTTAAGAATGCTTAGAACACTTTATTGGGTGTAGACTATTATTTCTTTATTGAATGGATGTTTAGTGCTTTAACTTTTGTGTCACAGTTGATAATTTGGAAATACTATCAGAAATATTATTTTATGATTTGGAAACACTTAAATATTATTATTTATAATCAAGGAGTAAACATTCCATGAAACGCAACATTAATTTCGACCAAGGATAATCTAATAATTGTAACTAAACTATGAATTACATACGAGCACAGTAGGGTAAACTACCTCACCAATCGCAGCATCATTTATTTAAAGCTTAGGATATCCCATAATATGTAAATAACTTTATGGTCGTGTTTTTAGAATGGTGACGAACCTACATTATGCTTGCATGCCTTAGACGCATGCCTTAGACTCCCACGGGGGAAATGTATATCTAACCATCGTTGAGATATAGAAAGGGTGGGTGCATTGATAAATGCAATGCATTTCATTTTGATAAACCATTTGTTTGTATTTTCAAGGTCAAATAAATAATTGAGGGGCATAAACCATTAGTGGTAGCTAGGGACAATAGCTCTTAGTCCATATTTGTAGCTAGGGACAATATCTCATAGATCCTATTTGTAATTATAATAGTGACATATATCAAATCAATATACCATCATTAATTACTAAAGGTTCATATGCATCACCTATGCCGGTTACAAGGCAGGATAATGCCAAGAATAATGGTGTATTTTGAGCATCGTTCGAGGACACCCAAGTTTGAATGAATGTATTTATATTGTATGTTAGTAAATGTTTGTAATGCACGAGAAATTATATAGTTGCTACGACATGTAGGATCTTTTATACAACTCTTAATTGAGTTTTGGAAAAGGTCAAGAGGAAAATCCTTATGATAGCACCCAAGAAGATGAGATTTTTGCTCCAACATTATTAAATATGAAATTGAAGCTTGATTCACATCCCTGATGATGAGTAAGTAGCTTGCATGTATTTTTTCTTTTTCTTCCATCTTGATTAAATTGTATTTTGAACATTTTCCTTTGGGATTTTAAGAGCCCTTAGGATTTTTTATTCTTGGAAAAATTTTACATTCAAGTTAAATGATACGGTAAGCTTGTCTATTATTGTTTTAATAACCAACATGTTTATTTTGATATAATTTCATTTTCTTATTGTCCTTGCTAAAATTTTATTGCATGGAAATTATTGAATTTTAAACTCAAAGGATGCTTCATAGATATATTTCATGGGCATTCCTAATAAAACTCACAACTTGTCACAAGCATGCTTATGCTTTTCTTTGAAAGTTAATGAGTGTAAAAATTTATTTCTTCCTTTATACCTCCTATGGAATTTCTAGGAATCTCAAACTCAAGGGATGATTAATTGATATATTTCATGGGTATTTATATTAGAAGTCACAACTTGCCACAGGCATGCTTGTGTATTCCTTTCTCTAAAAGTGAATAGGAGAAAATTTGACTCTTCTACCTTTATACATGTCATGGCATTTTTAAATATACTATTTTGAAAGTTGTAAGGTGCATTTGTTTTTTTTTTGTGGGAGGGATGTAACTTGATTTCTTTGGTGTCTCATCATAGATTGTTTGATGAAGATGAAAAGAAGGAAAATTTTGATCCTTTCTCAAGTAAGTCAATTGAACATATGTATATAGTACAGGTGTTTTTGTAAAGGCTTTAGTTGATGATGAAGATGAAGATGAAGATAAGGATATTCTAGTGAGTCATGTGATGAGGATAATAACTTTGAGGAAGATGAAAATGAAGACTTAAATATTTAGTTGCAACTAATGAAGAAGAAGAACTGGTAGATCAAAGGAGACAAGATGAAATTCATGATAATTTAGTTGAACAACAAGTTGTTGTTTAAACTGGTGATATTTTTTCTGAATGAGGATGATGATATTTCTTTTGATGACGATGAAGATGACATTGTTGAATGTGACGATCAAAAAACTTAAATTTTAGAAATTTGCTTCTTCTTTTTTTTACTAGGGGAATCGGCAACTGGGGCCAGGTTGGTACTCACGTGACACAGGGTCCAGGGATCCATTCTCACTACCACTATAACCCTAGGTGCCCCACACCCGCTGCAAGACACGGGACACAGGTAAACCCGGGTGGGATTGATCTCGTGACCTCCAATTTACAACAAGTGACTTCATAACAACGGACCGCCAATGAGCCACACCCGTGCGGGCTTTAGAAATTTGCTTATTAAAATCTATATTAAAATAGAATTTCATTTAAATCATAAAAATTGCATTATTAAAAGGAGCAATCTACTTATTCTATATTTTATTATTAATTTTGTGTTTTTTTTGTAATTCCAAAATCTTTGTTATGATATGAACCTTACTAACCTCCAAAGATGTTAAAGATACGGTGTGTTAGGAACGTGTGTCTCCAAACTTTTTGAGTATAGGATTAAAATTCTAAAGAAAACCAAACAATTCATATATTTTCTCTTAATATCTTAAGGTTAATATTTATAGATAAAGTTATATCTTTAAGTTTGTTTTATTGGCCAATTACATTCACAAATTTGAAAGAACATCATTGCATCAAATTGTTAATAATAAATTAAAGGCATTAAACACATTAAAGTTCATAAAAATTGAAAATTTAATTTAATTAAATATAACAATATAGATTAATTTTCACAATTATTAAGTTATTAAATTATTTGAATTATATTAAATGTTATCAATATTGGATGGATTCTATTTTCTAATGTAAATTGTAAAATTCATGGTTAACTCTACAAAAGTTTAGTGACTCATAATACGATAAGATGAAATGCACATGCAATTTTCAATGCTATAAAAACATATGTCTCTAGTCCACCATTATCTATTCAGAGAAAATATAGTCTATCGTTCAAAAAGATGATACTCATTAAAAGAGGGGGAAATCCATATTTATACAAAACTCTAATTAAAGCCTTCAACCTTTGGCCCAAGTTACCTAAACATGGTGCATTGTTTTAGACTTCAAACTTGCAAACCTAGTGGGTTTAATAGCAGAAATACCAGTGGAGCATATATGTTCTATGTATTGTTTTCGAGACTTGAACCCGTGTGCTTTCAAGTCCGTTGGTGTAATTTCCGTCCTTTTCACCATACCATAATTATTCTCCCTTTTTGACTCCTGCAAAAGTTAAAACATAATCAATAAATATGAATATTGATATCAATAGAATGAAAATATGGGGAACATGTAAGGTAAGGGAGAAGACATAATGCATTTATAAGCTAATGATTCTAACATATAATAAATTATGTATCAATTCTAGTATGAGCTATGGTATACAATATAGAACTTACCTCTCCTAAAATTTCTTGAAATGGAGGAGACCATTGCAATTGTTGAAGACGATGTGATTTTTGGTGTATTTCTGATAAAGGTGTTGCTTGCTCACCATGCAAAGGGATTTGGGGAGATGTATATTCTTTAGTCTAGACAATGATACATAAATAGGTATAAGTATGCAATTGAAACTGAATTCAATGTAAAAGTTTTAAAAAAAAACAATACAAATGCATACTTGATCCATTTCATTTGCATTCTTCTCATAATTATGACCATGCTTGAGGGTTTGAAACGATTGAAATGGTTTCAAAAAAACACCTACACCATAAATAAGAAATAGCATATTAGTAAATAAATTTAACTCTATATAATGACAAATAACAAAATATCAACTTTTTTTCTTTGGGAAAAAAATGACAAATAACAAAAGAAAGTGAAAAATAGAATATCAATTTTCATAATAACCGATATGCTAATATTAATGTGAAATAGGTTGTATGGAAACAATACTTACTTCCCCCAAAATCCCTTGAAATCTAGGTGAACATGGAAATGGTTCACAATTGTGTGATCTCTCTAAGGATTTTTGTTGATTAGGCTAGTGATATCAATAACAATGGGAAATTAGTATACAATTGATTGTAAAAATAAATATCATCTTGTCTTAAAATGGATTGAAATAAAATGCATGCAAAATATGGACTCAACTGCAAACTCATAGTTATTATTTGTTCCCCCAGAGTTTAGGATATGGTTATTCTCATTTAGATCTTCTTCTTCAACATTATTATAAATCACTATTCTTCCTTTCCTTTGCAAACCATTTTCTATGTGCTTTGTTGTCTCCATGCGTCTACGAGGTAGACTTTGGTCCTAACGATGCATTTTCTCACTAATTTTTTGTCTCAAAGCATCATTGAGTTCTTCAATAGTAGCAACTAACTGCAAAAAAAATGAATTTAGAATGTTATAATAAATTCGTGTTATTAATTTACAAACACATAAAAATGCCAATAAATACTTAGAGCGCAAAAAATTTCTTCACTAACAATTCTTTTATATGTTTGCTTGCATGCACGACACAACCTTGCATCTACATCATGTTGGATCTTCACATTTTGTCTTGTGATTTTACTTGGTGATTTTGCAGCACATTTAGCATTTCCATCTCTTTGTCTCCCTCTTGGACGTTGGGGAATTAGAGGGAGTTTGTATGGTACAATGCGATGGTGATTGAGGCCACATAATTTCAATCGAGTAAAGTTGTCAGCACAATCACCAACTAAACAATAAAAAAAATTGTTTGGTTCCTTTGATAACGACATCCCATTCATGTTTACTTTCTTCCATTTCTCAATTCTCTGGAAATGAATATGTAAACAATTATGGTATTATAAATTATCATAATAATTAAAAAGAAAAAGACATTTTTTATCGTTTATTTGAAATATATAAAAATGGAGATCAAATTAGTAAAAAGCCAATAAGACCATGGAGTGTGCAAGGTAAGTGGACCCACTAAATATACATTACATTTATTAATTACATTTGCAAATCATCATAATACACTTATAAAATATTAATATTTCATTGTGTCAAGTCATGGAAACTTGGACTTGAAATTAAAATAAATAAACAATAATCATGTAAATTAGGACTATTAAAAGACGAGAGAAGTATGATTGAAGTATGATGGATTGGATAAAACAGGGGCAAAAGGGAGTTGAAAACAAATCAACATAAATATTGAAGTTAAGAAGAGAGGATTTATAATATTGAAATTAAGAAGAGGATAAAATAAATGAGTTAAAAGAAATAACAAGAAAAATTGAAATTGTACAGGATAAATCACAAACCATTGAAATAAAAAACTATTCTCTCATGTTAGTACAAGAAAAATGCATGGCATGGATGGGCCCATGGTGGGGTCTTTATCAGCTATATGCAATTATACTAAAAAGGTTATGATCGCCATACCTTTAGGGTCCTTTACACGAATGCCTGGTGACATTTGTTATTCTAAAATATGCCTATTAAACGCTAAGGTTATAATAGTCAACGAGGCAGCTTTGTACATGATGGTCCCTCATAAACAAAACTTTTGTAATTTAATATCTTGTTCACATAATTTAAAAAGGTATGGAAACAAAGAAATTTAAACTTTTGAAATTGAAAACAAAGGATGGCTCTGAGTGACACACATCAAATCTTGGGATACGAAACGAGAATTGGTGGCATTTGTATCTATCTGTAGGTGTTCAAATAATTTTCAACTTTTTTTCAAGTGTTAAGAGTTAGCCATTGTAAATTTAAACTGATAATTCTAAGTTTTACTTGAGAGGCCTTCTGGATATTGACACTAAATGATATGTATTATGATCAGATCGAAGGTTTTATGTTTGTTGTTGAAACTTGTGATCTATATTGTTTGCTGAAACTTGTGATCCAAGTAAATTAGTGAGCACTCTAATTAGGTTTAGTTTTAGGGTTAGATTTTTGTCAAATTCTTTAAATAAAAACTTTGAAAAAATGACTTGCTCCATAAATTAGACCTAATTTCATTAACTATATCATCCTTCACCCTTAAATTGTGATCTAAGTAAATTGGTGAGCAATCTAATTAATATGTTTTTATGTTTAGGGTTAGATTTTTGTCAAATTATTTTACTTTGAAAAATTACTTGCTCCGTAAATTAGACCTAATTTCATTAACCCTATTATCTTTCATCGTTAACGGTTCAGCATCCATAATCCTCGGTCTTCCCTTGCATGTTTACATGCAAATTACATTATATATTATTAATATAACATCAAATCTTAATATTTTAATGAAAAATAGCATTGTTGAATCAAACCATGCCTGGAATTCAAGGCTCGTTGATGGCAATCAGAAAATATTATAATATGGATTTAGATACAGTGAAGGGAAATACAAATACGCTCATGCCCAAAAAAGAAATATATATAACTCATGGGGACCAGGTACGCGAGGAGGGGAGCAGGCGTAAATGACTATTACATGTAAATAGCTAAATGAGTCGTGACTCATTTATGTTTCTTGCCATGACTGGAAAACATCATACACTGTGAAAATGTGTTACTGAGAAAAGGAATTTATACTTTTTTTCGCGTCTCAACTTGGAAACACATCGGAACTTTTGAATGGAAAAAGATATAAAAGTAGCTCTTATTTTTTGGAAACGATAATATCCTTGGTGCAAAGGGAAAGCCCCTTCCTTCAAAGAAAAGGCTCATGTCCAAAAACTCAATGACCTGCCCAAGAAGGAAGTAGCTCTTATTTTTTGGAAACGATAATATCCTTGGTGCAAAGGGAAAGCCCCTTCCTTCAAAGAAAAGGCTCATGTCCAAAAACTCAATGACCTGCCCAAGAAGGAAGTAGCTCTTATTTTTTGGAAACGATAATATCCTTGGTGCAAAGGGAAAGCCCCTTCCTTCAAAGAAAAGGCTCATGTCCAAAAACTCAATGACCTGCCCAAGAAGGCTAATTAAACAGTTTATTTCTCCTTCAATCATGTTATGTCATATGGAACTACCTGTACATATTGAGGAGAACAGTGAAAAACTACCAATTCACAGTCATTCGATCGTAGAAGAAAACTGGTTTTTGTGTGAATGGAGTGTGAGCAAACAACTAGAATGAAGACCAGGTTTCCCTACTACGATGGTGGATGGTTCAATTTCTTTCCACTTATAATGAAAGGGCACTAACACGAAAATAACACGTAAGCAGTCCATATCTTAATTTAGGGGTTTCATGAAGTATGCATGCACAATTCTAATACATTGCAGTTTAGCAGCCAGGGAAAATGAAGGCTTACCTGATAGGGCGCGAACGAATTGCAGAGGGCGACCACCGAAGGCCTCCTGCGGACAAACTGCTTAACTATTTCCCTCAGGTCCCACCATGCTAAACTCAGGGTGTAGATTGAAATTAGCACGTAGAACACATGTTTTATGCGATAGCTCACTCTGTCACAATGGTCAAGCAGTTGCTGCAATTCGGAGACGAGAACACTGATGAGGGCGCAAATTTATTTTCTGCAACTATTCAAAATGAAGAAGAAGCGGCCTTTCACCAAAGCAACGTGTCGTGGTGAGTTGGTTGATGGAACGAATGATTAATGGTGAGTTGATGTCCATTGATCATCCGATCTGTCGGATCTCACGAAGGTATGCAAAGTCCCTCGGTCATTTAAGTTTGCAAGTACATCGTTGGGAGAATTTAAGTTTGCAAGTACATTGTTGGGAGAGTTGGTTGTCGAAGCTTCATGGATAATGCATGGAGATCTCACTAATAGCTCTTGATGATGCATGGATGATCTTGTATGGACTCATGGGTGGATCCATGAGCTCACAGAGTCCTTAAGAATCCGCATCTCAATGGATAGTTTTAAGACTCTGCGTCTCAATAGATAATTCTCACCCTTGTTGTGCTGAGTATAACACCCAGAAGTTTGGCCCTGGCTAAAGGGTGGTTAAGCATAATTTTGTGTGCTCTTGAGGATGCGACGACTCTTCTGGGAGAAGCATGGATGTTGGAACATTTTGTTTTAAATCTGAACATATGGAACCCATATTTTCATGTGCACCGCCAAAGGGTTTTCATTCCTCCCACCTTGGTCAAGATGTCGAGCTTACCACCTGAGCTGTGGTTTTCTAAGATATTCGAAACGATGGGAAACTCTATAGGAGTCTACCTCTCTATGGATTTCTCCTTCAAGCAATCTAGGATCGTGACGGTAGCGAAGATCCTCGTGGATTTAGACCTGAGGGATGGTCTTCCAGACTATTTGGTTATTTCCAAAAGGTTCTGTTTCGGTGTTCCAGGACCTGGACTATATCGGCAGCCCTTGTTGTAATAGATTCCATGCTTATGGGAATCTTGTTCGCAAATGCAAGCTCCCCTTCACAAACACGGTATGGAAGGCCAAGGATCCTATGGAGGCTATTGTGAAGTATAGTTTCTGTGAGCCAAATGGGCTTCACATGGCGGAACATCATATTGCAGGAGAATCATCAGTACTTGTAGTGCATTTAGGGAATGATATTAAGATCACACATGATTATGTGTCGACAATCAAGGCTGCTAGTACTCTCATGTAGGAGCAACATCAAGAGGGTGATTTACTTATTTCTGCTCCAAGTTTGGGGGAAGAGAAATTACCTTCTATTGATGGTTATCTAAGGAAATGGATGTTACGGAATTGAGGTGTCGACTCTTAGAGATTTCATCTCGGGATGATTATCTCATTCCCATTTTGAATATTTATTCACATCATACGTGTAAGCATCAATGTTCATCGTATTCCCCTTCTTTTATTGATGTTCTTGGTTATTCTCCCTCCCTCGGTTTTCTTCATAAGGGGTCTCCGCATTAAGTAAGATTTGTTTTCCCAGTACTTGCCTCCACATAAGAGTCTTCTTGATGATTCAGGACATAGGACTCCCCCTCTCCCTTTTTTCTCCCCTAGTGTTGATCATCTAGGAGACTATGATTCTAGGAATCTATCAGCATCAACGAGGGCCTATTTGACCTCATCGGTCCTTACTACCCTGCACTCTCCCTCAACTTCACCCTATTCAAAGTACATATCCATCCTCCCTAGAGATTTGATTTTCATCCCCCTTGATTACACTCCTTCCCCTGAGCCACTTATGCATTTATCTTTTATGGAAAAGATGACTGAAGCTCACTCCTTACTTTGACTCTTCTGACTTACCTCCTTTACCACTGCCTCTTTCCCCATATGATCCCTCGTCACCCCCTATTATTAAGCCTTCTCCTTGTCAGATCAATCTTCTTCCTTCAGACAAGTTTCTATACCCTACTTCCGAGAGCATCTTACAGCAGGATAGTTGTTTGGTCTCTTATGTACCTACTCATCCTGGTCCTATGGGAAGATGTCTCTTTGGAGCCACTATGGTTGATGTTATCGAAAGGATGGATACATTTACTCACAAAATGGGTCCTATCTCTATTTCCTATTCTAATTATAGCTCTCCTTGTTATCCACTAAGATCTTGATCCTCAAAAAAACCTATCATGGGCTCAAGATCTGGAAATGGTCTTGATTTTTCACATGCATCTTCTTTATGTATACTGGGGGTAGATGGTCTATTATGGCTTCTACGAGGAAAAACATAGAGTTGGAGATTCGGTCTGGCAAGCAATCGAAGATTATTAGGAACCTTAGAGAAAGTAATCTCGGTCATGTGGTTACCTAATGTTAATCATGTCCTTTGGTTGCCGAAGGATAGGGCACCCCTCTAAAAAAATATGCTCTCAAAAGGAACCCTTGTTGTTGGTGATTCTATTGTTACCGACCTTAAGAACCTGTTATCTGGATGGAACTTCTCTCAGTCCTCGATGCCATTGGTAGGTCGAGTGGAATCATCATAAGATGGTAGACCACTCAACTTTTATGCATAAACTCATGGTCTATTCATTCAGGTCTCAGAAATTCTTTCTTCTCTAGAGCATTTGGATGGACCTTAATCCTCAACATATATGGTCCTAAGTCTCAACGATTGGATTACTAGTAAGGATTTTTCAGAAATGATTTTTTGGGTTCTAACAGGTTAATCATTGGTGGTGACATAAATTTTCCCATCGGACAGCTCTAAACATGGGGATCATATGATCATAAAGACTCCATGTCACAGGATTGCAAGGAGGTTATACTAATTCTTGATTAATATTGGCCTACTTCATCAGGTTATGTATCTTGGCTAGATGATGACGAGTACATGTAGAGAGTAAAACAGGGTTGGCATCCATATGACCAAAGGAAGTACCTATCAGCGGTTGTTTTGTTCCTTAACAATTTGAAAATGATCGAATCTATGAGTACTACGTGGGAGGTCGAGAGAATAAGATCACAATATTTGGAGCTTAGGGCCATTGAAGACCGGTTGTCATTCTTTCATTCAACCTTCCCTGAAGGATATATATCTATTGAGCAGAAACAGGATATTGGGGATCTTGAGACCAAAATAAGACGACTTCTCCTATTAGAAGAGGAAGTTATTCGGATGAAGAGTCAAGCCATATGTATTAAATCTGGTGATGATAACACAAGTTTTTTTCATAATTTCTACATGCATCGTATTAAAATAAACACTTTATGGAAGCTGGAAGATGCAGAAGGTAGAGAGATTACAAGTTTTAAGGATCTGGCCAAGGCTGGTGTTACTCACTTCAAAGAATTATTTAAGGAAGACGAACGAGCCACCATTGATTCCATGATGAACATTATTGCACATTACCATCAATGGTTATTAATGATCAGAATGTGAGAATTAATGAAGTAGTTTCAATTGAAGAACTCAAAGGAGCGGTGAGGGACATGCAATATGATAAAAACTCGTGAACTGATGGCTTTCCTATTGAATTTTTTTAGTGTTTCATGGACTAAAAAAATTGGATCTCCTTGTTGTTATTGAGGAGTCTAGAATTAAGGGCATAATTCATGGACTTATTCCAATTGGATCTCCTGGTTGCTACTTCATGGCCCTTATTCCTAAAACATATTGCTCGTCATCTTTTGAACATTACAGACCTATATCTCTGTGCAATTGTATTTATAAGTTGACAGCAAGGATTAATAGTCTATCAATAGTCTATTTATAAGATCAATAGTCTATCTAAGGGAATTTCAGCTGAACACTTTGCCTGAATATCTTGGCGCAAACTATCTATTCCAAAAGAATAGGAAGGTTGGGGCATTATAGACTATTGATCTTTTTCTAGAGCCCTATCAGGGAAGGGGATGTGGAGACTCATTTTCGATGATGGCATGTGGGTAAAAGTTATACATAAGAAGTCTACATCAGAAGTATATCCACCCGCTCTCATTGGAAGAATGGCTTAGAACTATAAATCATTCTATGAGGAACATTTCTAATATGTGCAAAGCTAATTTGAAGTCTATGGATATTATAAGGAGATGGTTAGAATGTGATGTGGGAAATGGAAAAAAACAGGACTGGACAAGATCCATGGGTCGGATGAGCTACATCCCCATCGATTGCCTGATATGATGACAATTTCATTAAATGATAGAGGTATTATATTCCTTCACCATATTATAGACTATCACCTTTCTACCCCTGTTCAACATAGATGGCTCTCGGTTGCAGCATTAGGTTTTGAGGACGACAACAAAAGAAGTCGGTACCTATTCGTGAAAGATATACAGGACTGTCATATCAACATCTGCGACAGGGAGAAAAAAATTAGTTTGGACTTGCAATTTAGCAGGTGGCTCATATCACACCATGTTGGGTTATATTGTGGCAAGGGAGGAGGAAGATCTACCTGAATTTCCATGGTGGAACAAATACATATGGAAGCTTCAGTGTCCTCTTAAGTTTAAATTATTCTTATGGCCTTTTTTTAGCAGGAAAAGTTCCAGTTTGGGACAGATTGAGTGATTTTCTAGGCTGTGGTCCTAAATGGTGTTCTCTTTGTCGCAATGACACTAACTCTATTCCACATTTTTTATTGCATTCCCATACACTCAAAGCATGTGGCATTATGATTCCTAGTAATATGGATTGAATTTCATTTGGTAGGGTGAAGATGCTGAAAATTCTTTTCAGAATTGGATAAATAACGCAAATTATAAGGAATTTAGGTTTCTCCCAGCACTTGTCATTTGGGGAGTATGAATAGCTCAAAACAAAGGCTATTTTTTAGGACACGCTTATACTTCATATTTCATATGATTTATGCTTATAAAAGTGTTTTTATATGTCCCTACCAACCGGCTAATCATTCAGGAAGAGGTGATCGATAAATCTGGAAGCTAGTGGTTTTTTTACAGTGCATCTCAGGGCCATCCGGGCAATGGTGGAACAGGTGGTCTTATTCATATAGATGATGGCCATTGGTTCTAATTTGATGCTAATATTGGGAGGGAATAAAATAATCATGTTGAGTTGATTGCCTTAAACTGGCTCTTAATTTGGCATTTGATATAAGGAGGCGGAGAAGTTACAGGTATCTGGTAATTCCCTATTGATGATTGATTTATTTAGACTTCGGAAGCCACCGAACAACCTCCTTTTAAGAATTATATTTGAATACATCCTCAGATAAATTAACCTTTTCAGACCATTTCATTTCAACATGTATATAAGGAAAGAAATAGGGTGACAGACTCCCTATTCAAAATGGGCCTACAGATCACTGAAGGATATTAAAAACTTTGGAATGGGATGGAGGAGAGTTAATGGTTGCACCCTATCCCATTGCAATTACTCATCATTTCGAGAGAGCACGATGAGAGCGGTCTCAAAGCGCACTTTTCATATACATATGTGCAACCTAATTATATCCATGCCTCCAATATTTCATGACATCAGTTTTAATCCATCAATATGAATTACGATTTCATGTCCCTTTGGAATTTAACACAAGAGTTACACTTTTTTTTCTTGCTGAAAAAAAGACATATATGTCACCAATTTGTCAACTCCTCATACAACACTATCAAGTGACCATGCTTGGGTGATGGTTGCACCCTGTCCCATTTCAATTACTCATCATTACGGGAGAGCAGGATGAGAGTGGGCTCAAAGCACATTTTTCATATACATGCAGGATGAGAGTGGGCTCAAAGCACATTTTTCATATACATGTGTGCAACCTAACTATATACATGTCTCTAATATTTTATGACATCACTTCCAATCCATCAATATCAATTACTATCTCATGTCCCTTTGGAATTTAACACAAGTTGATATTATTCAGCATACGATTTTATCAATTACGATCTCATGTCCCTTTGGAATTTAACACAAGTTGATATTATTCATCATACGATTTTATGATGTATCTATATTTTTTATTTGTATTACTATTAATGTTGAAATGGATTTTGTACCAATAAAACATAATTTATCAACTTTATGCCAAGGGAAAGGTATATTTGATAATAATAAAATCAATGCATGAAACGATAAAATCAATGCATTGAAATAGATTTATTTTATTGTAGAAACATGAAAACCAATGCACTATATGGATATGAAGAACTTGTTTAAATTCAATGTTAATCTCACATGGAATATCTTTTATGAGAAACACATAATAACTTCAAAAGAGTTGTATGGTGAAACTATTATCAATATCAATAGCATATATATTTGTAAGCTCCTTATGTGCATCATTTTAATGCAATTATGTAAAACATTTTATCATTGTTTCTTGAAAATATCTTATGATATTCTATAGATATGCTTACTAAGCACTATCTCTCGATCAAGTTTGATTATATTTAATCTTTCAAATACACCTACCTATTGCGATGGCCAAGGCATAGCTCTTAACCTACTATGCCATGTCAATGCTCCCCATTCAAATAGTGTTGCATGTTGCTACCATGTGCATACCTTTTTTTATATTTAGTAGTTTGTGTGTCCACAATATAGTAAAAGTAAAATGATTATTTCACCAATGATTAATAGAGAAAGCAAAATGGATAAAATATTGATATATAAAAGTACTAGTGCTACTTTTATATATCAATACCCTTAAACCATTGCCAACTAGAACATAAAATTGTGTAAGAAAACTAAGTAAGAGAAAAAATCCAATGGAATACATGACATGTCCTAGGGAAGAAGCCTCAACTAATAATTCTCAAACCTTAAACCTAGAGCCATATAACACTTAAATGATAGACCCCAACTCCTAAGAATGATAACCACAAATTAATAACCATTGTAATCATTAATCATTAGAGCCCTTAAACCTTATAACCCGTGAAATGTAATTCTTATCACCCTTAATGCCCAATTACACTATCAGACTGAATAATGGCCACTAAGCACTATATTTCCTAATTATGACACTTACAATATTCCTATCATCTCTAAATCCAACCTATAAAACCCCCAACCCTATATATATAACTTTTATTCTCTAACCTTTATATCCCTAATAGATAATGCTTATAACCAAAACCCCTTATGGATAAGTTTATGACTAAATAAAAACATCTAAAAATTATAAGCATTGACCTAAAATTCCACACAACTAATGTTGAACCTATATAACCTTGTCATCGTCATTGTAATGTTAGGAAAGTGGAATAATTTCCAATAGGTGATAACGGGGTCCAAGGGTGACATAGTAGAAAATTTCAAGCATGGGATCTTAAAATATTCATAGCACCTCATGTTCTCTCAATATAATAGGAGATACTAAAAAATGAAATGTACAGGTATTATTGGGGGGTACTTGACCTTTAATAATTGAGATGTTTTGTTGCTACCCTCCCCACCGTCACCCCTTAGCTATATCAATGTTAACTCATAACCCATAAACCATGTATTCTTAATTCCTTAACCACTTAAACCCCTAACTACTGCAAGTAATGAATCCTAACATATAATCTGTGATATACCATGATACTTATACCAACGATGGGGATTACAAGAAATTGGTGCTTCCTAATAAAAATTTGTTGATTGGTTTCATGGTTTGATTACTTGATTAGTTTCATAGTATCCCCTTCAAATTACATTGAAAAAATAGTGATGTATTGATTATTGTGTAACTTGGAATCATTTCGTTGTCATAAAGAAACCCTAATAAATACTAATCCCTAAAACAAGTAATACTTATCCATTAACTCCTATAGATTCCGTAATCCCTAGCTAACTCTTATCATATCTAAACTCAACCTATAAAACCCTTATCCCATAACTTATAGATATAACTTTCATTCCCTAACCATTATAACCATTAATAGATAATGCTTATAACACAAACCCCTTGTAAATACTTTTAGGAGTATATAAAAACTTCTAAAAATCATAAACTATGACCTCTAATATCAAACAACTAATGTTGACCTATATAATATTGTCATCATCACAATTCTAGGAAAGTGAAATAATTTTCAATATGTGATAAAGGGGGTCCAAAGGTGATATAGTAGAAAAATTCAAGCATGGATCTTTGAATATTCATGGTACCCCTAGTCTCTCAATAGAGTAGGAGATGCTAATAAAATGAAATGTACATCTATTGTTGGGGGGACTTAACCTTTAAAAAATGAGATTATCTACTACTACCCTCCCCATTGTCACCACTTACATTTATCAACGCTAACCCATAACCCATAAATGCTATATTCTTATGTCCCAAACCCCTAAATTCTACAAGTAATAAACCCTAACATATAATCCCAAATATACCATGATACTTACACCAATGTGGGGAACACAAGAAATTGGTGCTTCCTAATAAAACAATGTATGATTGGTTTCATGACTTGATTAGTTGAATGGTTTCATGGTATCCCTTGCACTTTCTCTCTCACATTCCAATTAAAAAAAATTGATATTCTTGGTTATTTTTGTAACTTTGAATTGTTTCTATGTCATAAACAAAACCCTCTTAAATACTAATCCCTAAAACAAGTAATACTTATCGATTAACTGCTATAACTTATATAATCCCTCGATAACTCACACCATCTCTAATCCAAACTATAAACCCCATGTGTTAATCCATAGATATTATGACATCACATTTCGATTATTATATTAGTGTTTTCTTTATTGCTTAGATAGGACCATAATGAATAGTTCCTTAATTGTAATTATACCCTATTTCTCCTATATGTATACCAAGAAGACCTAGTCTTAGAGATCATCTCATATTATGAATTTGATATAATGTAAGAGGAGGTTTCCCCCTTGAATTGACTTCTTGTCATCTCTTTATTTCATTCTCAAGCCATTGGGTTACTCTTTCTTTCTATTTTTATATTATTTTGGGATTTTTGTCCATAACATTTTGTATTGAAAGCATTTTAGTTATAGCTTTTTGGGGGGACATTTATGATAGATAAATTTTGAGGATCCTTATGATACATAGTGAAGTATGTGTGGTAAAAATTTCAGATCTTGGTTCGCTATAAGTTCAAAGTTATAGTCTATGGAAGTTAGGGGTTTTTACTAGTCCAAAAACTAGTGTCAAATAGGTGTTATGGGTAAAAATGTTGTATATAAACATTGAATATATCCAAATTGCATGCCACTAGCTGCATTAAAAATGAGATAGACCATTTTATTTTTGGAAACAATTTAAAAAGCAAATCATAAAAATTATACATGTGGCAGTTCATATAAGTGCACTATCTTATAAGCCTACAAAAACAAAAAGTTTTGGGAAAGTCGCCATAACTTGCTCTGGGTAGATCATAATTTGTTCAAATCCATGGCATTAGAGATAAGACATACCATGGCACTACAGGAAACAAACTCAGACTTAAAGGGGTTGAAATTTCATATATGCTTGAGAAAGGTCAGCTAGCAAGACAACTTATAAGCCATGGTTTTTAAAGGTATGTTAACTTGAAGCTTGCATAACTTTTGATTGGCAATTTTGTTTAGGGTGATTCAAAGAGTGTAATAGATAATTTAAAAAATAGAGAAGACCTCAAGTAAATATTAATGGGCTCATGTGGCAAGGGGTGGAGTGAAAAAATTATATGCCCACTAAACCTCTTGAAGGCTCATACATAACACAAGGAAAGCATAATGGTGTGGAATCTGGGTTGTTTAGGCTAACCGAAAGAGTAGAAAACCTTAAAAGGGAAATGCTAAGAAAGGTGTACATCATGAATATGGTAAATAAGGATGAATTACAAACATTCAAAGGGATATCCAAGTTGAATTCCAAACGTTCAAAGAGGATATCCAAGTTGACCTACAAAAGAACCTTGAAAATATGAGGGGGGAACCCATGAAGGATTTAAACGCCTAGTTATCCAGAAGTTAATTCCTCATGATGAGGACAAGGAGAACCAGATAATGGAGCCCCAGACACCTAAAGATAAATTTCTATCATACTCAAAGAAAAAGAGCCTTAAGTCACATACACCTTATCATTCATTGCTCCAAGATCCACATAATCATGGGTTCAACTTGTGACTAAGGAACTACTTCATTTATGAGATAGATATGAATAAGTTTGATGCTAATGATCCCATAACATTGATACTCCAAAGGGATCAATTATTGTATCTGCACCAAGTGACGAATTTACAAAATGTAACTATTGCATGCTTGTATCTAGGACCCAATCAATTTGTGTGGTACCAATGGTGTCATGATCATATAAATGACTCTGTTGTCACTTAGTTTGTATTTACAAAATATATGATACCACATTATGGGGATATTAAATTTTTTTAACTAAAACGAGTATTTTTTTTGTATTAAAATTTTGATTGGCCAAATCCATCAACCAATTTACAAGTATGTCGATGATTACATTTCCTTCATTCCAAAACTACTCAGTTTATGGGATAAAACAAATGGTGGCTCATTTCTTATGGAATTTGATGCTTCAAGCTAGGTCCTTCATTTATACTTAGCATTCTTGTGGGACGTTGGCAGCCGCGATTAGTTTTGGAATCCGCCTTCTTACTCAATTCTCAGACAAAATGAATTGAATCCTTTGCATAGTCCCATTCAAATTCAAACAAAATAAATTGAATCCTTTGCATAGTCCCATTCAAGGAAAAATTGTTGAAATGTTTATCAGTATTTAGAACTTTAATTAGAATTTATGAATCTCCAAATATTGCATATCTTTATGTATGGCTTCCTTCACTAGTTGTCAGGCTTTTAAAAGAGCAAGTATTTATGCTTGATTATTCATGCTTTGTCCTACGCCCCAACTGACACTAGTTTCTAACATTCTTCTAGGATAATATAGCATACCCCTGCTCCGGCTATCCCCGGATTTCCTTTGGATGCTCCATCGAAAAAAACTGAAACTTTATTTTGTCTTTGCCACCATTCTGAAAATTCCTTTTCCGATAGTCTCATTTGTCATTTTGGTTTTATAAAGGGCTTACCAAAATTCTTCTATGGTTTTGCCTGCTGCAAAGAACCAATCCATTGATATTCAACTGTTGAGGGGTTAATTTTAATTTGATTTCCCATTGTTTCCAATAGCATAGCCTTTTCTTTTGTTGCTACAATTTATGGCTTCGTGAATCTATTATTAAAAATTAAATCATTTCGTGCAAGCCAGATTTTCCACCATATGAATTTTGGAATAGCTTGCCAAATTTTACTCCATCCAGGACTGATTGAACCGTTTCTTGGATATCTGGACTTCCAATTTTAAAAAAAATTACGGTTTCAATTTTCACAGGGGCAGACACCGATAAACCTTTAAGAATCAACACCCATGCCTGCTAAGTGAAGATGCAATCTATAAGCAAATGATCTGATGTCTCTACAACATGATGACAAAAACAACATCTATACGGGTCGTATAAACATCTCTTTTCCATGTTTTCACATGTCAACTTCTTCCTATGCATTACCAGCCACATGAAAAAGTTAACCTTAAGCACACGTGGAGAGCTCCAAACAGATTTCCAGAATTGAGTTGGGTGTGTTGATAGTAGATTGTTTTGAGCTAAGTGTGATTTGTTTTGGAAAGCAGAATATCCTTGTGATGTTGAATATTTACCCTATTTGACCCATCCCCAACAGTCCTTGATTGAATGATGAATTGGATATTTTCCTATTAGCTTTGTCAGCAGCAAATGTTTTTTAGGGTTAAGTGATTCAGACAGTTCAAATTGCCAATCTACCCAGTCTCCTTTGTTGTCCCAATTTGAAATATCGGCTAATCGAAATAGCCCTTTATTAACAAGCCAAACCTTGATTTATGTTAGAGAGGAATTAGTTGATAATGGAGCATGTCCTTGTATACTGTATTCCCGCAAAAGAATTTTCCTTCCATTTCTAGGAATGTGATATAAATGCTTTTGGAAGAATTCTAGTCCTATTCGGCATAAATTCCAAGTTAAAGATCCTTCAAGAATGTTTACTGCCAGAAGAATTCTCAAAGTTCCTCCCAAGAGGTATTTTTTCCATAATACTTGACTAACCGGATGTTTATAGTCGGAGAAAAGTTGCCACAAAATTTTTCCTCCCATAGTAAAATTTGTCAAACCCGGATCTCTGATTTGCAGGCCACCTTCTAACACAGGTATTTTGACTATGTCCCAGTTAACTAAATGCAGTTTATTCCGATTTCCTTTGCCACCACTCCAGAGGAAATATCTAATAAGTTTGGAAATATGATCCATAATTGATTTTGGAGATAGGATAAGAGAAGATTGATATATTGGAAGAACTGCCAAAATTAACTTGATCATTATAATCTTCCCTGCCTTCGTGAGCCATTGTCCACCCCAAGAAGCAAATTTTTCTTTTATATTCCTAATTACTTCCATCCAAAGAGAAGGTTTGTTTTGTGTTAAGTTTAAAGGAAGACTCAGATATTTGATCTGATCCCAAATATCATATCCTGAAAATTCTAAAAGATTTGCTATATTCAAGATAGTTGAATGATCATTGTTCCATCCATAAACTGCACTCGTTCTATTGTTAATCAGAGCAGTGAAATGACACAGAAGTTTTGCAGAATTCCTTTAAAATATCTTGCCATCATGAGTGAGGCCCCTCCCAAAAGGAGAGAATCATCTGCAAATAGAGCATGGTTGATAGAGTCTACCCCTCTTGTAGACTTAATTCCTGGAATAACCCCTGCTTCTTTTTCCATGGATAATTTTCTGCTCAGATATTCAACCATTAGAATATACAGGAATGGCGAGAGCGAGCAGTGCTAACGAAGACCCCTAGTTGCTTGAAAAAAAATTGTCAGCCTTCCATTTTTTAAAGTAGCTATCCAAGATTTATATGTACAAGCTTGTATCAAAATTACAAATTTCGAGCTAAACCCAAATGAGTGAAGGACTTTATAAAGGAAGGACAACCTTACCCTCCCAAAAGCATTTGCCATGTCGAGTTTAATTAGCATGCCTTTATCTTCTCTTTGAAAGCTATATTGCATGACTTCCTGAACTTGGATCACATTATCCAAGATGTGTCTCCCTTTAACAAACCCACCTTGAAGTGGGGAGATCATCTTTCCTAGGAAAGGCTTGATCCGATTAGCTAAAAGTTTAGAAACGATTTTATAAGAAGCATTGCAAAGAGATATTGGATGAAATCTTTCAAAAGTTTTTGGATTGACTTCTTTAGGGATTAATGCAAGGAAAGTGGAATTAGTGCATCCACCAATTTTAGCTTTTAATTGAAAGGCTTTGATCATCCTCGAGAGATCTTTCTTGATTACTGCCCAACACACTCTATAAATTTGAAAAGAGAATCCATCTGGTCCTGGGGCTCTATTCAACTCCATTGACCAAATAACATCAATGATCTCCTCTTTCGTAAATGGCTCCATGAGTTCTCCATTTGTCTCCTTACTGACCAAAGAGGGAATATTGGATAAAAATTCTGAGTTTAAATCATTCTCTTTTAATCCATTTTCACTAAACAAACCTTGGAAGTGTGTTTCAGCCGCCTGCATTATTTGAGATTGACCTTTAAAAATTTGTCTATCTAAGGAAGAAATTTCTGAGATGTGATTGTGAGAGAGTCTTGATCTATACTGTCTGTGAAAGAAGGAAGTCTCTCCTGCTTGTAACCAGATGTTGTGAGATTTCAATATCCAATATTCTTCTTCCTTTCTAAATGCACAAAAGGCGTTGAACTGAGCTTGTTGTTCTTTTTCCAGTTTAGCTAGGGTTATTCCTGTTTCATCTATTTCCAATTGGATCTCCTCTAAAAAATTTAACGGCTCTATTTTGTCATTGGATGGAGATTTCACAGTTTGTTTAACCCATTCCTTAAGAGCAAGTTTTGTGAGTTTTAATTTTTGTTCTCATACAAAATTTGGCAATCACGTTATTGGTCAAGACCAATATTGTGAGAATATATTCATAAAACCTTTACGATCTACCCAGAGTGGGATAAACCTAAAAGGAATGGGCCCAATATCTTCTTCCTCTTCAAACTGTAGCAGAATAGGTTTATGATCTGAAGTTAATTTCGGAAGAATGCTAGAAGAAATAAAAAAAATTCCAAAATGGAGCTCTGAACCAAGAAGCGGACCAGTCTTGTTGAAATATTGGTTGATCCTACTCTGTTATTGGTCCACGTGAATCTGCCTTTCTTTGGATTAAAGTCAATCAAATCCCATAATTGGATAAAATTCTCCAATGTTTTTAACATTGGGTCCCTACCATAGACTCCTCTGTTTTTATCCTTTGGATCCAGTGTGATGTTGAGATCGCTAGCCACAATCATATTTGATGGTACATTTGCATCCACTTAATCTACAAGAGACTTCCAACATTCCTTTTTCTCTTAAAAATTAACAGGAACGTACATATTAAAAATAGACAGACAAGTCTTACTTGCGAGGTGACGTATTTCAGTAAATATCCAATGCTGAGTTTTGAAGGAGTTTTCCAAAGAAAAAGTATCCTCTGCCCACAATGTTGCAAGTCCACCAGATGAACCCCTTGCACTCACTGCAATCCATGCATTCTTCTTCCAAATCATTTTACTTAATGAGAGGATACTTTCCTCAGCAAGCTTTGTATCTTGGAGCAAAAGGACATTAGGTGAAGCCATTTTTATGAGATCTTTTACAACTTTAGCTTTCGAAGGATTTCCCATCCCCCTGCAATTCCAAGAGACAATGTGCATTACTTAATTATGACAGAAGGTTGAGGGAATCCCTTTACAGGTCTATCCCGAGTATTCCTCCCAATAGACATCTCTATTGTGGCTTGACTGCCCTGCATCTTCAAGCGTTCAGCTTCTTCCTCTTGAACCTTGTTCTGAGAGTTTTTCGCCCTTTTTTAGAGTACCTCTCTAGATATTCTTCTTTAGATTATTCAGAATTATCCATGGGTTTCTTTTTTGCTATTTCTGCATATGTAGGGGAAGAGCCACCAGCAGGTGAACCAAGATCCTAAGCAACTAAAATTTACTCCCTTATCAATCCTTGAGATTTTTGGACTTCCCCCTCGTCAAGCATTGGATCATGTTCTTTGAGATTGCTCAACATTGCAAACTTGTTCTGAGATATGATTTCCTTCATAGCTGTCTCATTTTCATTTTGCTTCTGTCCAGTGGGATTGTTGCCCAACCCCATTTCTCCTCTTTTTCCTTTTGATCTATTGACCTGCTTTTTATGTACTGTTTCTTGGGCTTTAGTCCATTGTTATCCCTTCTCTTTATCAGCTTCCTCTTCTGCTTTCTTCTTGCGTGTTCTAGCAAAATGACCATATCCATTACAATGCCTGCATTTGAATGGAAATTGCTCATAATCAAGCTCTTGCACATGTGACCAGTGTGCTACTGTCAACTTAATTGCTTCAGAAATACCTACCTCCAAATCGACCTCTACACATATTCTAGCACAAGAGTATTGGTCTCTTATTTCAGCCCTGTCTATGTACTTCCCCAATTTGTTTCCTTTGGCTTCTAAAGACTTCGGGTTCCAGCAATGAAGAGGAGGTTGTGGAAGTCTGACCCAAATAGGAACCCTTGAGGGCACATCTTGACACGAATCAAATATGGTGTCCACTTATTCAGGTACAACCCTTGAGGGCCCATGAATTATGGACCATTTTAGAAAATTAGATCTTTGTCTTCTGAGTTTTCAATCAGGAATACATAGTATCCCTTACCTACCAGATGACTTCGTATGCCTATCGAGATAAGGGGTTTCCAATTCCTTTGAATCCATCCATCAATTTCCTTGGGCATGGCTAGAGACCTGTAAACTGACCAATAAGGCCCCGATATACAATATTCATAGTTATCCGGAAAGGGTGTTCTACAGGTAATTACACTGAAGGTTTATTGTCTAATTTATTGACAAACTTCTACTGATTCAGACTAAGTTTCCTCTTGTTGCTTGTTGCCACCAATCTCCTGAAATCATCAAGCTCAGGGGGAGGGGAAGGATCCCCTCCTACTGCCATGACTCTCAGAATTCTCACCCAAACTCAGGTTCTTGAAAAACGCATGCGAAATCTTAATGAACCAGGGTAAATATCTGCAAGAAGCTCTGCAACTCCTGTTCAAGAACCAGATCAACTTGCAAAAAGGAAAAATCTCCTTGCTCAATGACCAATCCTCCTCTAAAATCCTGCAAAAACTAGCTCGCGCTCTCCTACAAAATTCAAAAACCTGCAAAAATTCAAAAAAAATATGGGGATATTAATAACAACACCTTCTTTATCCAATTGATAAATCTCATGCAAAGAGGTCCAATTACACAACACATTAAGAAATTTTAATAGTTGAGTCTTAGAATGAAGAACATCTCATAGGATAATTTGTTGGATCCCTTTACGAGCACTTTAAAGAAGAACATTTCACATGAAGTACATCTCCTTGAACCTAAATCATTGATAATTCTTTTAGCTTGGTAGGGAAAGTTGAAATTAAAAACATGGCTTCTAGAAGGGTTACTACTAACACTTATAGAGAAATATAGGTGTCCCCTCCTAACCTCACTTAGCCTACAAGGTTGATGCCTCAGCAAGTGGAGAAAATAAGAGCAAAGGGACGATGTTTCGATTGTGATACAAAGTACAGTAAGAGCATAAATGCAATGAGAATAAATTATTCTACATAGACTTTGAAGAGGAAGAAGATCAAGAAATGGAATAGTTTCAATACATATAACCAGTAACTTCATTAATTGCAAAATTAGCCAAACTTCTCAATTTGTTTATATATGCAACAACAGAGTTTCAAGTAATAATTATAGATGGAGGTACCATAAATTGTTTAGGGAAGTTCCATAGTATTAATCTTACTCTGGGGGAGTATTTATTGGATAGTCCAATGAATGCAATCCAAATGAGTGGTGTGGATATTCTATTAGGGGTCCAATTGTTATAATCATTTTGGGAATATTGGCTCAACTTTTAAGAACTCTTCATGAGATTCTCCTTATAAGGCAAGGAAATTGGACTAAAGTCTTCTATGGAAACCCTCTAAAGTGATAAACTCTAACAACATGAAAAATTGCTAAAAAGGGACACCATGGTGTAACTGCCCAATTTTTCTCACTATATGTTCAAGCATCTATACCCAACATTTCATTGGATCTCCAAATATTTATTGAAAATCATTCTTAGGTATTTTGAGGGATTCCTAAGAGTCTTTGAATTGCTCGATACCATGATCATACTATTCATTTGCAACTAGGAAGTGTACTACCTAACATCGGACCTTATAGGTACCCATATACATAAAAGATTTATATTGAGAACATGGTTCAAGAAATGTTAGTTCTTGGCATCATTCAACCTAGCCAAGTTGATTTCTCTGCACCAGTGGTGATGGTTCATAAAAATGAAGGTTCATCGTGTATATGTCTAGATTATATAGAGATAAAAAAGATGACCATTAAAGATAAGTTTCTTATTCTTGTCATTGGTGAATTATTTAATGAACTATGGGGAGATATTTTATTTCCTAATTTGGATGTCCATTCTGGATATCATCAAATTAGAATGAGGATATAATAAATTATAAAACAACCTTTTGGATTACATGAAGACCATTAATAAAAATAGTTGAGAAAAGATTCGCTCTGCTAGGGTTTCTGGTCGTTTTCAGGTCGTTTCCTAGCATAGGGTTTCTGGCCTCTCTGCCTTTTGTCTTCCTGTCATGGATCTGCCTTATCCGAATCCGTATGGGTGGAGAGCAGGTCTGGTGGAAGGGTTCCGCCGAATCGTGGCCTCTCAGCTGGTAGCAAAAAATGCCCCATTGGATTCCCGATTTTTCAAGCTCGCTGAAGTCCCGGATGTCACTCTCTCTTTGATTGCTTCAAAGTTCAAAGCTATGGATTTACATGAACGTGGACTTGTCGGACATTTCACTGGACTTTGGCCATCCCCTCGTTCCATTGAAATTTGGTTGGACGAGAACTGGCAACCTCTGATCCATGGAGAGGTTCAACATTTTTTTTGTGGAAGGGCTTCTTTGTTTTCTTGTTCAAAAAAAAGAAGATAGAGATTTAATCTTCAGGAACAGGACATACTTAATGGGACCAAGAGGAATGTACCTCAACAAGTGGGATCTATCCTTTGATCCAGAGAAGGATATACCTTCAGAAGTACTAGTCTGGGTAAAACTGTCGCACCTTCCGCTGCATTGTTGGAATGATGAGGATCTGAAAACTATAGGAAACTCTCTAGCAAAATACATAGGCAAGTCAGAGCCAAAGCTGCCAATGTTCTCCTAAGCCATAATATGTGTGGGTAGACCTAGAAAAAGGCTTGCCGAAAGCAATAAACCTCAACATGGAAGGATGGAAGCATCTCCAAACAGTTGACTACGAGCAAATTCCATTTAAGTGTAAGGTATGCCATGAATATGGGAATTTTGTGAAGTCCTGCAAAAAGAAAACACAGAATGAAGAAGGAGAGATCACAAGAGAGGAATGGAATGAAGTCAGTAGAAGAAAAGGAAACAAAGCAAACAACCACCAGGCAAACTCCCCGACAAAAAAGAAAAAAGTCTCAGAAAAATAGCTTCCAATCCTTGGCAATAGCATCAGAACCCCAGGATCAAATGGGAAGTATAGCAGTGGAGAAAGAAGAGACGCCCCAGGAGATCAAAGGAATGGAGCCAGTACTGGAAGAGATTAGACAAACCTATGAACCACTACTTCCAACACAGCCGTATGTGGAAATAAGGCTAGAATCTTCGCAGAATTCGGGTTCGGTCACAATATCTAGAGCTAAGGCTCATTCGGAGGAGACCTCAGAAAGCAGAGAGGAAGAGTTAGAGAAGTTAACTAGGAAAGGAAGAAAGCCCAATAAATATCACAGAGAACAAGAGACAGCCATGAAAAAAGCGACAGGCAAGCATTCGAATCTATACCACTTGGTAAAACCTTTACATCCCGAAAAGCAAAGTAGAGAACTGCCAAAGGGAAGAAAGGACAAAGTGGGTTCAACTCCAATAAAAAAATAATGAAGCTAGTATCCTAGAATTGTCGAGGTTTAGGAGGCCAGCAAAAGGTAGAAGCAATTAAGAGTTTCAAATTCATAGAAAAAATTAACATCCTCACAATCCAGGAGACTAAAATACAAGAGGCAGAAAGCTTGGCTACCATTAAAAGAATTTGGAAAAACAAATCAGGGAAAGCTGTAACCGCAGAAGGAGCCTCAGGGGGTCTACTAACATGGTGGGACTCTTCTCTTTTCAATTTGAAATCCTCAATAGAAAGCAGACACTGGCTCTTTGTTGAGCTGGACGATCTAGAGAATCATGAAATAATCTGGATAGGAAACATTTATGGTCCAACAATCAATGGAGCTAAGGAAGAATTTTGGCAACAATTGGAATCGTAGAGATATGGGAAGATGCACCTCCCGTGTATAATAGCAGGAGATTTCAATGTAACCATCTCGCCGAAGGAAAAAAAAGGTGGCTCAAAATTTAGAGACTCGTTTGGGGAAAGACTAGAAGACGTAATAGCTTCTTGGAAGCTAGCCAACATCAAGCAAAGGAAAGGAAATTATACCTGGAACAATAAACGGACCAGACCTGGGCATATAGCAGCCAAATTGAACCGTGTCTTGGTAAGTTATTCTCTGATAAACAAGCTCTTGCTACCAGTCTCAAGACTTTTAACCTCATATGTTTATGATCATAAGCTAATAATTTTCTCGTTGGAACCAATAGGTAACCTAGGCCCCCAACCTTTCAAGTTTTCTCCCGTATGGTTAAGCGAGCCAGAGTTTCACGAACTTATTTCTCAAGCCCGGGGAAATTATTTCCATGGCTCCCCAACTTATATTTGGGAACAAAAATTTAAAAAATGTAAAAAAGGAGATAAAGATATGACTAGTCGGTCGGCCTCACCCTGGACAAGAAAAAATAAACTTGCTCAAGAATCTGGAAGAGCTTCAGGAGGAAATGGAAAGGGAAGAAGTCACCAGAGAAATGCTACTAAGGGAAAGAGATTTTGGTCAAAAAATTTCAGCCATCCAAAGAAAGGTAGAGATGGAACTAATATTAAAATCCAGGTGTTTATGACTAAAAGCAGGTGACTAGAACTCAAGTTTCTTTCATTACCAGTGCAAAGAATGTACCATGAAAAACACCATAAAGGAATTAACACTAGACAATGGAGGCAAGATCAACGATCCTGAGATAATTAAAAAAGAGGTCAAGGGTCATTTCAAGCACTCTACTCCAGCAAAGAAGAAATTTCAGAAGAAGACATGCGCTCCCTTAGCAGAGAAATTCCACATCTGGTGCAGGAAAATCATGATTTTCTTACTCAACATATTACCTTTGAATAAGTGAGAAGAGCAGTGTGGACTTTGCATCCTGACAAGGCTTCGGGACCCGATGGATTCCCGATCAGTTTCTACAGAAGCTGCTGGAATATTATCAAAAAAGACCTTGTAAAAATGATAATTTGGTCATAGTCCACGGAACGAATTGGAGGTGCCATGAATTCAACGTTCCTGGCTCTAATTCCCAAAGAGCAGAACCCGTCCTCCATCAAAAGGAACATACCAATATCATTGTGTAATTTCTCCTATAAGATTATCTCGAAAGTAATATCTAATGGGATGAAGAAGGTAATCCCAAATAT
Organism: Pseudotsuga menziesii; assembly: GCA_001517045.1. Classification (NCBI taxonomy): domain Eukaryota; kingdom Viridiplantae; phylum Streptophyta; class Pinopsida; order Pinales; family Pinaceae; genus Pseudotsuga; species Pseudotsuga menziesii. The sequence continues at coordinate 244,117 of LPNX010099905.1, read as the reverse complement.
AATCTCTGAAAACCAAGGGGGCTTCATAGCTGGAAAACATATCTATGACAGCATTCTGATAGTGCAAGAAGAAATCCACTCTAGTCAATCTCACAAGGAGGCAGGTATGGCAATCAAAATAGATCTCGCAAATGCATTTGATAGGATAAGGCACTCATACATTTATCAAGTCATGCAGAATTATGGATTCCCAGAGGCCTTCATTCAGTGGTCCTCCTAAGGCTTGTATAAGCAAGCTATGGATTACTCCTCTCATTAATGGTCATCCCACCTCATTCTTCCAAGCTCAAATGGGAATTAGGGAAGGATGCCCAATGTCTCCCTTCCTCTTCATTCTAGTCACAGATTCTCTCAGTAGAATATTAAACAGACTTATGAATGAAGGGACAATTCCAGGAATAATCATAGCAAGAGGGGTTCAAGCCATCAACCAACCCCAGTTCGTGGATGACATTATTCTATTGGGTAGTGCATCTTCCCAAATAGCTAGGTGTCTCAGAACCACTCTGAACCTCTTCTTAAAAGTATCTGGCAGTCAACTAAATGAAAATAAAGCTTAGTTGTATGGTTGGAACAACAGTCCAAATTCCCTTAGAGATCTTGCAAACATTCTAGGAATTCAAGTCAATCTACAATGGATGTCCTTCATATATCTTGGAGTTCCAATTGTTAATACAAAAAGTTTGATTGCGGTCTGGAGGCCTCTAGTTCAAAAGATCAAAAAAAAATCAGCTATGGAGCAACTCTTGGCTTAACTTAGCAGGCAGAGTGGTCTTAATAAAGTCAATCCTCTCTTCATATCCAATATTCTTGTGTGCAATCTTTGGAGCTCCAAAGGCAGTCATCGAATCCTTTAACATGGAAATTAGGAAGTTATTGTGGCAAGGAGGTAAGACCCGGGGGAGAAAGTTTAATTTGGTGAATTGGGAAGTTGTAATTGAGAATAAAAATAATGGAGGGCTTGGAATCAGGGATCAAGGGAAAGTGAATCAAGCTTTGGGGGCAAAGCTGGTCTGGAGAATGATCACAGGAGGCAAGGAATGGTGGATATAAGCTATTAGGAGAAAATATATAAAAAGGAAGAAATCCAAAATCTTGGATATCCCCTGGGGGGCAAAGGAACATCCATATGGAACCAGCTCAAAACTTTGTTGGTCTAATCAAAGACAAGATATACTGGATCCCCGGTAATGGTAGTGAAATCAAAATATGGACAGACTCCATCTTGGGAAGGCCCACTCTCGCTTCAAAAGCTGAGTTTCTCCCTCTCCGTAGGTGGCTAGATCATGATTACAAGACCTTAAAAGACTTTGCTATTTGGGGATCTAGGGGCGACTGGAATGGTTGGATTTAGTTAAATCCACCCTCACACTTATATCCTCTCTATGCTTCCTTTAGCTCTTTCCTACACGGAATTTCCCCTCTTATCCTCAGTGAAAAAGATTTGAGAGGATGGGGGAACTCTGGGACTTACACCGTAAAAGAAGGTTATCAATCTCTTCAAAATTCAGGGAATGACATTCAACAAAGAAATTGGAGGAAGGTATAAGATTCTTTCTGCATCCCAAAAATTAATGCGTTCTTTTGGCTTCTATCTAAAGATAAGATTATAACAGCTGAAAATATAAGGAAACGTGGGTTTCACAGACCCTCAAGGTGTCATCTCTGCCAAGAAAATTCTGAATCAGCTCAGCATCTGTTCCTAGGGTGCCCATTTACCAAACAGGTTTGGACCTTCTTCCTAGGCAAGGATGGGCAGAATCTGGTTTTCCTGGGGTCGGTAGCCACTATGATGACAAGCTGGAAAGGATGTTATCCTGGAAAATTAAGAAAAAATAAGATCCTTTGAAGAATTTGGGTCGTAGCTCTCAAAAATGTATGCTGGAAAATTTGGATTACAATGAACATGCTTGTCTTTGATAATAAAAAAGCAGGTGCTCAACTAACTGCCTTTAAAGCGACAAATATGATAAAAGAGACATTGAACACAAAGCAGATCATCACCTCCCCTTCTGAAAAAATAACAAATGAAGATCTAGAATGGTGCAAAGACCTTATACCACAAAACTCTCTTCAAAACAAAAGGAAGGTTGGGCTTCACAATTGGGAAATTCGGAAAAACCTCAAGGACTTCACGTAGTGGAAGGAAAGTCTGAACTCTCAATCCTTGTTCTTCAATGGGGCTACGAAAGGAAATCCTAGGGAAGCAGGCACAGGTGGGATCATCTTTGATCCAGGAGGTAAAGTTGTGTCTACTTTTGCCTGGGCCTAGGACGGAAAACCAACAATGAAGCTAAATGGCTTGCGTTGTTCTATAGCATATACCTGGTTAATATTCTCAACATTGGAAAGATCACATTAATTGGGGATTCAAAGCAGGTAATATAGAGAATGAACACCAAAAGTAATAAAGCCATGGTTAAAAGTAACAGAATTTACATGCGTATTCAACAAATTTCTGGAGAAACTCTAGCTTCCTATTTTCACATTCTAAGAAGCAACAATGTTGAGGCATTCTAAGAAGCAACAATGTTGAGGCTGACACGCTGGAAAATAAAGGATTTAAGCTCGGTATTGGGATGTCCAAGGTAAACGAAACTCCTCTCAAGTTATTTTATGTACCTTAAGAAGCTATGGAATCTAGTCTGTCCCCAAGTGCAATCCAAATTAAATGTTAAGATTGGTCAGGATTCCACGGCCTCCTTGTCCCCTCCTAGCAAGAAGAAAAACCATGTTTTTGTAAAAAATGCAAGAAATCCTCAGTCTGGGGAATGGGCTCTCCTTCCTCTATCTGGAAACTATCTCCAATTCCACGTGCTAGCATATAAAGTTGATCCAATTTTCAAACTGTTGAAGGAAGGACCCATACAAAGCATCGTGAAGTTTCACAAGGTATCCTTTCCCCAGGAATTGGCCCACTCCAACGTAGAGCTCTCAGGTGAAATCAGCATGGTCTATGAAAAAGAGAATGCAGACTATAAGACGATGTATTCTTGTAATGAGTCAGGCTCGGCTACAGCTGATAGGGACAATAAAAAAATCGACGTAGAGGAAAAAAACAGAGCAAGTGAGGCCCTGAAAGCAAACTTAGGCCAAACTCAGATAGAAAATTTGCTCACTTATGTTGATAGTATCAAATCTCATTCGGTCGAATATGGTAACATTGTTAACGTCCTCCTTGGCATTGAGATGGTTTGGGATGAGTCTCCCATTGTAGTTGGCAGGCAGAACAACGTTGGGGCGATGAATTTAACAAAACAAAATATCATTAGTAAGATAGCAGGAAGAGGAGGAGGCAGCAACGAATCAACTTGTCAAACTTCAAAAGGGAAAGGAGAAGGAGCATGTCTAGCTCTTGTAAATAGAATGTATTTTTGTTATCTAGTTTCAGGAGTCTTTCTCGCAGTATACCCTTACAGGGGATATAGCAGTAGCACCAAGCATAGAAACAAGAAAAAGGAGTCAATTATCAGTTTATATTTCTCAGTATTTTTGGTCTCTTCAGAACTCTGTAGGACACATTTTTTCCTTTTTTGTAAACTCGGCTAATTATATACTTTCAAGGCTCTTGTTAAAAAAAAATACACGAAGACCATTATCAAGTATTGGTGATACCATTTGATCTTATCAATGCACCCTCCACATTTCAAAGCTCGATGGATTATATTTTTTAAGCACTTCCTTGAGAAATTTGTGTTAGTGTTTTTTGATGATATACTAATCTATATAAATCTTGGGAAGAGTAGGTACAACATGATGGCATGGTCTTACAACTATTGAAGGGGAAGCAACTATATGCCAAGCCTTCTAAATGTGCCATTTGGGTTCAAGAAGTGGAATATTTGGGTCATATTGTATCACATGAGGGAGTCAAAGTGGAGACTAACAAAATTTAAATATATGATGGAATGGTCAATTCCCAAAACCTTGAAGAATCTTAAAGGAATCTTAGGGTTGATTGGCTATTACACAAGTTTGTCAAGAATTATGATCAAGTAAAAGCTCCTTTAGCAATGTTATTGGAAAATAGACATTTTCTCGAACTCAAGAAGCAACCAAAGCTTTTGAAAAACTTAAAGAGGCTTTATGTAAAACTCATGTATCAACCATGTTTGAATTCACAAAAAACCTTTATTGTGGAGTGTGATGCCTCAAGGCATGTCATTGGTGCAATTTTCATGCAACAAGGAAGGCCCCTTGCATTTCAAAGTTGCTAACTTAAAGGGAAAAAAGTTACTCTAACCAATTTATGAAAAGGAAATATTTGCCATACTGCATGTAATTAAGAAATGGCACCCTTAGCTAATATGAGGACACTTCAAGGTAATAGCAAATCATGATAGTCTTAAGTACTTCTTGTAATAACAATTACCTTCATAAGAGTAACAAAAATGGGTTACAAGGATGATAGGTTGTGACTTTGAAATTATCTACAAAAGAGTAAAACACAATGTGGTGGCAAATGCACACTTTAAAGGAAAGAATAAGACACCAAGGCCTTACTTTGTGTTATTTTCATTCCAAAATATGATTGGGTGGAAGAAGCAAGGATATAATGGAAGTAGGATTAGAAAGCATGCAAGATAATTCAACAAATACAAGAGGAGATAGTGCATTAGATAAATTTGTGTGGAAGAATGATTCACTATGGTACTAAGATTTCCTTTAGTTATGTAAGAATTCCCAACTCAAACAGAAGGTCCTTTTAAAATTAAACACTTCTCTTATAGGAGGAAAGTTAGGGTTTTTGAAAACTTACCATATGATCAAAAATGATTTTTATGGTAAGGCCTTAAAACTAATTTCCAAAATTTTGTGGAAAAATGTTTGATTTCCAACAAAATAAGGGAGAAACAATTAAGACACCAAGTCTTTTGTATCCATTATCCATACCAAGTTAGCATTAGGAAGAGGCTTCAACGGATTTTATCACAGGTCTACTAAAGTTTGAAGGAAATAATATCACCATTGTAGTGGTGGACCAACTCACAAAGTATGCTCATTTCTAATATCTTTCTCTTCATTTTAAAGCAAGTATAATGACAACAAGATTCATGGAAACAATTCATAATCTACATGGAATCCCAAGGATTATTATAAGTGATGGAGATCCAATTTTCACTGGTAATTTTTGGAGGGAGTATTTTCTTGTTTGGACACTTAATTGGCTCACAACTCCTCTTACCATCGTGTCCATAAGGTTAGGGTGTTATGGACCAATGATATTAGGGAATATAATAGTTTATTGATGCATTGGAGAACATTGATTCTTCATGGAAGTGGTTATTCTACGAGTAGGCACAAATGATTACTTCACCCCCCTCCATATTGCATGCCTCCTTTAAAAGAAGTTTAAGGTTTTATTGATGTTCTTATCCTTCAAGAGTTTAAGGATTTATTGATGTTCTAATCCTTCAAGGGTTTAAGAATGTATTGATTTGAAAAATAACAATGTTTCAAAGTAGTCATTATTCCACAAAGAATCGTAAATTATTGCTTCATCCTTATCCATACTAAATATGTCCTAAAAAAAAATTAAGGGTTTATTGATGTTCCAATTCTTCAAGGTTTTAAGGATTTATTGATGTCTTGGAGAATAGGTTATAATGCGAACATGCATAATTTATTCTTTCACCCTTCTCCATACTATATATGTCCTTTAAAAAAAGCTTTAAGGATTTATTAATGCATTAGAGAATATTAATGATGCATGGCCATGGTTATTATTTAAAGAAGCATAAATGATTGCTTCACCCTTCTTCATACTAATATTTCCTTTAAAAAAATTGAAGGATTTATTGATGTTTGTAACCCTTTTTTGTTTGTTTGTTAAGAAATTCCAGTCACTTGGGGCTAGTGCATTTCCACCATTAGTTGAGAAACCGCAAACCAGGGGCACCTAAGCCGTCAAAATCACCCGGGGATCGCACCCGTCCTGGGCCACACCAACCCTTAACATGGATGGATTTTTGGGTGTCTCCTCCCAACTATCTCACCCTTAAGGGGTTTGATCCCGGGTCACCTTTCTAACGATACCCACTCCTTAACCGAAAGAGCTAGCAATATTTGACGATGTTTATAACCCTTAAACCTATATGAGTTGGATTTTATTCCTTGAAATTGCATCACACTAAAGAATATCCTTGCTTCATGGGAGTGGTGATTCTCGTAACAAGTTGAAATATTGCATTTCATGAGACACCACACTCCACCATGTTCAAGAATTCTTTCAAATATCGTGTACAATGTTAATATTCCCACATTTAGCATTGTTAATGATCCCATTGAAATTTAATGTTAATATTCCCATTAAACTAAACCTAAATTTATCGTTATCATATTTCAACACTAATATATGGTCACATCTAGTAGATCTCAAACCATGGTGACCAAGTTGGATTTTATTCCCTGCACATGCATTGCATTGGAGAATCTTATTGCTTCATAGTAGTGGTTATTTTGTGAAGAAGCTTAAATGATTGCTTCACCCTTCTCCATACTACATATGTTCTTTAAAAAAAGTTTAAGGACTTATAGATGCAGAGGGGGATACTAATTCTTCATGGTAGGGGTTATTCTATGATTAAGCAAAAATGATTGCTTCACCCTTCTCCATACTACATATGTTCTTAAAAAAAAGTTTAAGGTTTTAGTGATGCATTGGAAAATACTAATTCTTCAGGTTTATTCTACAATTAAGCATAAATGATTTCTTCACCCTTCTCCCTGCTACATATGTCCTTACATTTTTTAAAGTAATTTTTTATGATTATAATCCTCAAAACCATACATGGTTAGTCATGTGTATCTCAAACCATGGTGATTGAGTTGGATTGTATTCCTCAGAATTATATTACATTGAAGAATATCATTGCTTCATGGTAGTGATCGTTCTCGTAATAAGTCCAAATGATAACATTCCATGACACTCTACATACTTCCTTGTTTAAGCATTGTTTCAAGCATGTGTGCAATGATAATATTTCCATATTTGTTTTCCTTTTCCATTGTTGGAATGTTAATGTTTGTAATGACTAGGCGCTTGCAATTCCTAGTAAGAATTTGGGAAGGAGCAATAATAGCTATGGTGAAAGTAGAAGCTATGCCAACTATAATAGGAAGTGGATTGATAGCTTAATGCATAACTAAAGTAGTTGAGGTTCATGGTAGTTATGGGTTGAAAGAGAAAGAAGTAACATGGAATGCCAAAATGGATAAGATGCAGTTGTCTTGAGGGTGTAGTAATTATTCCAAAGGTTATTTTTCACACCTTCCATTGTTGCTTATATAATCCTAGCAACCATACCATCTAACACCCAAAATGATGAGAGTGGCAATTGTTTTTTCTTGGTAGGGTATTGACTCGATAAAAAAATTGTTATTTGCTCCTTTAAATCTCGATGAATGGTTGATAATTGTGGCTAACTATTTATGCTTATAACAATGTCATTGACATAGCATCCTATTAGTAGTGGATAGTCGATGAGTTACCAAATGCCACATGGGTGGTCTGTGATGTTTTTGTCTAAGGTTTGAGTGACCATAGTAAAAATAAATGACCTAGAATATCATGACTTTGATTGATGGAGTAGATATTATTGATTTGTGAGAATTCAAAAATATATTATTCTTGTTGGAATACGTTTTATCATTGTCCAGCGGCTTAATGTAATCTTGTACTTAGGGTCATAATGACGATTATTTTAACATCATTTGTGGGGCACTTATACATGTAACTTGGACTCATTAGACTTTTGTAATATTGCACACGTGCACATGGATATAGTTTTGGGAGTTATTTGGTGGTGACATGTTTTCCAAGTAATATTGACCTAAACTAATAGGTCACTCTCATCCACCACTTATCGCTTATCTCTTTATGAGCTTATTATCAACCTTTATGGATTGGTTTATCTCCACCCTTTATTGTGCCTTATGATCAATGGTTTAGGTTTTTCTTAGTTACTATAAATTAAGGCCAGTAGTCTTGAATCAAGTAAGTGGGGGGTGGCTTATGGTATTAATATTTAGTCTGGACCATGTTGATCCTCATGATAGATCTTCGATATCTTGGAGAGTTGTATGGATTGCAGTGAACTCCATACATGTGTGTACTCTAACAATTATAATTGGGTGGAGTTTGTTGAAGAATAAGAAGGTCTTATTTCATCAATGTTTCCCCACCTTGGGGTTTTACCACATAAATTTTCTTTCTTGGATCTTTTGTTATGTTTTGATGCTTTCCATATGATATTAGGCATGTTAGTTATTGTGGTTATATGTTCTTGATCTTTCATAGTATTAAATATTCTTACATAGATCAAACTCGAATAAAAGTCTATACTAAATTATTTTTTGCATCAAACATTAAAGTACATCTTCATATATGTCACCCCACCACTTTAGATTTAACTTTTCCTACTTTAGTAGATATGTAAATAAATATGGACCACGTGCTTAGTTTCTTCAATTCCTATTCATTTTTTATCATATTTTACTTTTCCAATATGTTCGAAGCATGCCATTTAGACAAGACTGACTATTATTTTGTCAATGCCTTTGTTTACTCTAGTTCTGATAAAAATCCTTCTAAGGGAGTGGAGGGCAACACTCTTCTACAAAATTCAAATGGTTGTTGTGACCTCTACATAAAATTTCAAAAGGTCTACTATAACTCATTGGCAAAAAAATATGTTGTTTTAAATGGGTTTTTCACAAAACTTCATTTCACTTTCTAGCTTGGGAAATATTGTCAATTGAAGCTCTATAGGAATTGGACACAAGAAGGCCACACATGCACTGCGTTTATGCAGGAATTTTCTCACTCCTTGGGCTAATGCATAAGAATTTCCTTATAGTGACGGAAATATCTCTTCAATATCTCAAATGATATTCTATGGAATTTGATTCATTGCTTGTAGCAAAAGTTATGAACAAATCTGCAACAAGACATTGACTACCCCAAAAATTCATGAATTTTCCATATGATTATTTAGGATGTTAATGGAAACATATCTTCTTTGTTTAGATGTGGCAATACTATATTTAAAACAAGATTTTTATGGCATAAATTTGGTGTTTTGCTTGGCACCATGTATTTGTGTTTGGGAGACCATATTTCATTCTTATGGTGCATATTTCAGCACGTGATGAACATTGTGAGATCATGTTCAAGTTCTTAATAGAAGAACTCCATTTGATTGTCAACACCTTCAACTTATTGGATCACATTCAACTTCATGTTTTGTTGTCTTTCATGTCTTTCTAGGGAAATTTTTCATTGGCATGTTGTGGACTTTCCATGATGATTCATGTCTTTGCTCTTGGAAGTTATTTATTGCAGTTAGCTTTTCATTTGATTCACCTATTCCAAGATGGTATTTGTGAAGAGTTTATAGATATATTGGTTCGAAAAATTATTACTCTACCTTGAGCATATTGATTTTGTCATTACTAATCATTCTACATTGATTCTTGATGGTATCATGCGTATTATCCTTGCATCTTATTGAGGATCCGATTGTAGTTTATTGATGATTTCCTACAATTCCCCGCTCAATAACTTATCCTTAACATTAACAAAGTTTGAATCCCTCTTTGCCACTTTATCTAGGATGTTTGAAGTACTTCAGATGAATTTTTTTTTAAAGTGTCTTTGTATTGTGTAAGGATGTCATTGCTTAATTGCATGTAGTATACCCAACATTTTTCTTCTAAAGTAAGTATGAATGAGTTTGGGAAATGAACCCAGATAGAGAGGATAACAATCCCTATAACTCTCAAGCAAAGGAGATAGACTCATTTTACATTGTTTGAATAACTAATTTATTGTTAAGATTTTAATGGTTGCACAACATCTTAAAGCATTTAACATCATAAACATATAAAGAGGATCATTGAAAGGAAGATAAGCACAACCACACAAAACAACACAAATATTTATCCTAGGAAACCCTCGTGGGGGAGAAAACCCCAAAAAACTTCCTTGAGGTAGGCTTCAACCAAGTACAGTGTAAGTCCCCAAGAATAAGACTTGTAAAACTCCAAAAATAAGACTGGACTGCTTCCTCTCTCCTAGATGAATTGCTCCTTCTCTCTCTAGCGCAGCTGCTTGAGTTCTGAGTGTGTCCAACTGAGGAAGGCTCCTCCCCTATTTATACTGATAAGCGGAGAGGCCTAATAAGCCAATAGGGCCGACTTCTCCTCCCAATCAGGGCCAACTTGCCTTAGGAGACTGAAAATTACATTTTAATAATACTTTTGTGGGTACTACTGACCCAACTTACAACAGAGGTTTCACCTCAAGACTTTACAAGACGAAATACATCAATAGCATCACTAATAGGAGGAACAACATCTCCAAGGAGAGGAATAATAATAACAATACAAAATAAAATATATTCGACAACTACATTTATATATGCAAACCATATTTATGTTTGTATAAGTAGCCGAATTTGTATTTGCAATCACATAAATGGAATTCCATAGCTATATTTCCAAGGAGGCCATGCAAGCTCTTATTTTAGGTATAATACTTGAGTTTCTCAACAATATCTCACTCTAAGAACATGCCAAAATGCAAGTTTTATTAGTTTGGAGGTTGTTTTCATTGAATAATGGATTGTTCTTTTTTGTATTTTTTTTTGGTAAGTATCGCATTATATTATCATAGAAAAATTATACATCAATACAAAGTACACATCATTGAGCTTCAAAAAACAGAATGAGAAACAAATCTGTACTAAAGATATTTTTCACAACCATCTAAGAGGCCCAAAATCAGCCCTCCCTCGAGAGGGAAAACATGGTTAATCATTTGTATTTCAATTACAAAATAGACTTCAGACTATCTCCAGATAATGTAGTATACTATAACCAACCAACTAATATGCTTCCAATAAAGGACTAAAACATCAACCAAAATAACACAAACAAACTTTTGGAGGGCACTGTAGGAATGTCGGACTGGTTGTCCACATTTGCTTACGAGGGTGTTGACATGCCTACGCTACCAGAACACTTCATCGAAGCCAAAAAAACCCCATTGTCTCCAACCTGAGGAGCCAAATGAATTCCTAGCTTACCAACAATTAAGTCTATGTTATGATGCATCAACCAGGAATCCTCATAATTCTCTCACCGTGATTTAACAAGTTTGATCTCCTCCTTGGCCTTCTCTTCCCTTTCCATTAAGACTCAAGCCAACAACCCCTTGACAAACCAGTAGTTTGCCATCAATCTATCATAAAGCACTATACAATCTCTCATGGAGCCTAGATATTGTTCCATTTCATTCATGGGTAGAGAAAATTCAAGCTCTTCCCACAAATATTTCTCCATCCTAATGATCTCCAATTGAATTTCTTAAGGCACACATTCTTTAAAGTTGATCGTAGCTTGAGCAACTTTCTATTGCTCTCGATTGGTGCGATGCAACACCATGGCTTATTTTCCCTTACTCTTTCAATGAGAATTTGTCCCCCAAGTTTCCATCAACCCAAAACTCAAATACAAATTGTTGTCTAGTAGATTACCGCCACTGCTAAGGAAAAACCTAGAAGAAATCCAAACGAATACCAAATTATGAAACCGGTTCACCGTCGTTTTGTTGAGCTTTAAATTCGAGCTCCTATATATAATCATGAGTACCCATCAATTTTCCTTGGGTAGAGAATGAGGATCATACCTATGGGGGATCCCTTGGCTTGTAGATATATCATCACCGACACATCAGACTTAAACCTCCAATTGCCTCTGTACTTCCTGAGTCTCATACTCCTTGAAGGATTATCCAACTGGTACCTCCCGACCTTCATCATCAAAACTAAGCAGACTTGTGTGTGCTACCTCCACAAACCGCAATCACAAAGCTTAGACCACGTGCCTACCTCCTAGTGTCACATGTTGTGGATCTCCCTTGTTAACACCTACATCCAGGGTTATTTTTTGTATGCTTTAATGCATGGTCAAATAATAATATTTCTCAATATTAAGTGTGCACAATATCATGAGAATGGAATGCAAATTATTAGTTTTGTTTTGTTTTTATTAACCGTAAAGATGCATTGTACTATTATCTTAGAACCTGAGATGTATTTCAATGCTTGCTTTGTCATTTTCTTTAGAAAAGAGCGATGCAAGGTCATCTATTATCAAATTCCTAAAAAAACAATCTAGATCGTGGAGCACATGAATGCAAAAGGTGTAGTTAAACTTTATGAATTGGAGGTTAATGGTCGCAAAACATCAAAATTTTCCATGCGTCGTTCCATTTTGAGCTTATAATGCTTGGCATCTTAAGATTTTATTATTCTAGTTTCATTGACTTGGGCCATCATAATGATTTATGTAAATTATGGTTCAATTAGGGCCATGCTTATAATATTTTCTCTATCGAGCCTTGGTTTCTTTCTTTCATTCAGGGAGTTGTTATTTGTGTCACATTAAAGTGAAATCGAGTCCATATAAACCAATTTTCCTCTCACATATTTTCCCATATTCATCAATCATAATTGCTTGTGTGTTTTCCTTCTTGCGTACTACTTAATTTGGATGAAATAACATTATTCATGCTTATATCTAGGAAGTAAAGTGCCAACAATTTCTCGGTGTACTACTTTGCATTCCAAAATTGGAAATGCCTTAGCTCTTATGTAGCTCTTCCCTTTTCATCTTAATGTATCACATGTGTATTCAAACTATTTGTTTGAGCTCATGTCTCAAAAACTCAAATTCTCCAAAGCATGCTTATCATAAATCCCCCTAGAGCTTTAATTAGATTTCCTATTCTCATCTTGACATTAGATCAATACATCACTACTCATGTTTACAAGCATAATATACCCTCAATGGGATTGAGTTTGGGTTTCCTATCCCCATAAACCCTCTAGCCTAGTTTCTCATACCAATTTTGTATTAGGTGACACTTGAGTCATAATACTGTTTCTAATACAACAATGATGTAGTTGTTGGTAACGAGGGATGGAACATGAGAATTACCTTAGAGACTTTTGTTCAAACATCAATCTAATTTAGAAAACACAAATTTCAAACTTAAATTTATGAATTGCAACATTAAAGCATGATCATCAACATAAAAGGATGATTAATCCACATTCTATGGGTAAAACCAAAACTGAACATATTTGCTTTTAGCTAAGTAGAGACAAATTTTAATCAACTACACCCATTAGTTCCTCTTGCTAATGATTCGACTGACAATCATCATCACAACTATCCACCCACCCATCCATAAATCATTTGTTGTGCTCCCTAAGGCATAAAAGTCCATACCTACACTTCCAATTGACTACAAAACTTTCTCTAATGTCTTGTATGGAATCCCTTTTCATTATCATAAGGTTCCCATGGCCTTTCCTGTGTTGGGATAGTTGTAGATGCACCAATGTTCACAAGAGCTTTCTGATCTCCTTCCACTTTATTTATCCTCCTTTATTCCTAGCAACCTAGGAACCTTGTGCAACATGAATACAACTATGGTCATAATAATTTGATGCAACAAAGCCCACTCGAGGTATGTGATGGATTTAAATTTGCAACACCCATGGCCATTGCTAATTTGACGCATAGTGTAGACAATTGTGCATCCACATGTAAAGAGGCCGACAAGGTAATTACTTTCATTAACCAAATCTATACTATTTACAAATAGGTCCGTGAGATTTTGTGACACACCTCCATGAAAGACAAACAACTACATGATAAACAACATGCCGCACACAACCTTTGAGTTAGGGATATAGTTTAGACTCATATTTGCAAAGATTCAAGGGCCCTCTTTGCAAGCTTTGGCCATTGTGATATGGCCCATGCAATATCATTGAGTAGTGTAGTGACATTGTGTTAAATCTTGTTTTGGTTTCATGCCTCAACATGCACCTAGTTTTCAATCTGGGGACACATGAACTTATAATCCTTCAATACTCGAGTGAAACACAACACATCCAAATCCTCTAATTTATATTGATCTAGAATTTGACATTAGGCTCCTTCTGATGGAGTCATTAATCAGATGATACACCACATGTGTAACGAAGATGCAAAATTATCTTGCACTGCCAAGACAAGTCCATTTCTTGCTTAGGCCAAGCATTTCATGCTTGAGCAAGCACAACAAAACTATCTTCACTTGGTAGACAATGCTCTAAATTTGTTGCTTTAACATCCAATTTTATTGTGACAAGGACTAACACTTCTATTGAGTATATAGTTGTCATTGATGTCAAAGGTGTTCACTAATGACAAAGGAATAACCAAGGACATAATGGCAGTATAAGTCAAAGGAAAGACAAAGGTAGTGATGACATGGGACGAATGATGAAATGATAGATATGATGACAAGGCATGGCATGACATAGATGATGAGGTGGTAATAAGGATCATTGTAGTCTATACCTTGTTATAATGGATATCTATTAAAGGTCTCATTTTGAATTAAACATCTTTGAGGAGAAAGATATAGGCCTACCAAAACAGGGTTTTACACCAATGAAGGTAAAAATAACTAAGTAGCCTCAAGAGGATGCTCGCCATAAATTATGGGTTAGAGTAAAGGTCAGCAGCACATGGGGGTCTTGTAGTGTGTTGGTTTTTTTATCTAACCATGGTCTTAGTTCTCCTTGAACATGTCTGAAGACAAATTTATTGATCTACCAAAATAAGGTTTCAGAAGGAAGTTCTGAACTTGGCTAATATTGAAAACTGGCTCATGTATTATCCCACATTGGCAGCGAAATGACAGTTTTATGTGTTTATAAAGAGATCTCTCACATTACTTGTTCGACGCATAGAGCAAAGGTATTGTGGGGGCTCTGGGTGTTTGGACTCCACGAGAAGTTCACCATCCTGGAGCCTAAGACGACCTGATAGGCCCCATACCTTTTGCCATATGCGACATGAACAGATGGCGATCAAGATCGAAGCCGTAGTAAGATCCAATGGCTAAAGATTGATCTGCTAAACAGATCACTCTTCCAGAAGAAATTCGTGTTGATTTGAAATCAATGATCAGGATTCTCCCCGCATAAGATCGACGGCTAGGAAGAAAGTAGTGTGGGAGTAGAAGTCCATAAATTAGAGGTTTGATGCTTTTGTAAAGTTGAGTTTTCGCAATCCAATATAGAAGATCAATGGTCTAGATTAAATCCGCAAAAAGAAGATCTACGGTTGAGAAAGAGATCCGCAAGGAAAGTAGTTCCGCAAAAGATCAAGATCGGATGACTAAGATTAAATCCCGCACTAAGATATGACGGTTGAAAACTAGTTCCACAAACATTAAACCGAAAAGCTGAAGTTATGTGGAAGGCCGAGATCAACGACTAAAAGTCGTTTCGCAATAGATCTATGGTCTGGAAATCCAAAGACCAGAAAGTGGAAATCGGAAATCAGAAAGTCGAGAAACAACTTCAGGAAATGTTACATTTTCGCAATTCAAAGTACAGAAGGTGAAAAGCGGAAGGCCGATATTGGACAACTTAGAATCGTTCCGCAAGAGATCTACGGTCCGGAAAATCCAAAGTACAAAAATCTGAAAGTTGAGAAATGACTTTAGGAAATGTTACATTTCTGCAATCCGAAGTCTGGAAGGCAGAAAACGAAAGGCCGATCGGACGACTGAGAATCATTCTGCAAGAGATCTACAGTCCGGAGAGACTTAGAAATGGAATCAACGGCTCTGATTAAAGCCGAAAGATGATTTTGCAGAAAGAAGATGGAGATTGCGGAAGCACCAGAAACGATAAACAGGGCTACGGAAATGAATTAGGAGCTATGGGAAGAACGAAACGATGCTTTTGCTAAAACTTAACGATGAAATGATGCAACTATTGAACGGGTAAGAGGATGAATAGTTGTGTATGTAAGTAAACGGTCATGATCCAAAATGAAAGGAGTGCAACTATGGAGAGATGCATTGATAGGAAATTGGTAAAGAGTATTTATTGTATGAGTGTGTAAAGAATTAAGGTGTCTCTGTTAGTAAGCTTGACAGAGTCCAAAGTGGATAGTTTGCAACTATTCCAAAAGAACTAAGAAAGTCAGAATAGGGTGGTAGGGTGGTGCTAGGGTAGGCCACAAGTCTGCAGGGGGTCGGAGCCTCCTTCCAGACATAGCTAGAGAACATGGTGTCGTAGCATCCTTGTCTGTTGAAGCACGCAGAAAACCATTGGGGTGTTGTAGCATCCCTGTCTGTAGTTGTAGGAAAAACCTAGGGTGTGTTTACATCCTTTCTGCAGTAGTAGATAAAAAAATTTGTAAATTCATCTTATTAATGAGTTTGTGTTGGTGGTTTGCCCTTGAGGTTTCCACGATAAAATCTATGTCTTAATTGTTGATTTTTATGTATTTTAAACTAAATAGGGCCAATACTGATTCACCCCCCCTCTCAGTATTGTGGGATAAACCAACAATTGGTATCAGAGCAGGTTCCTTCACAACAACTTAACCACTGGAAGGAAGATCCCATCCAAAAATCACAATGGATGAACGAGAAGGATTGGACAGTAACAAACCTCCACTACTTACAAGAGAAAATTATGCTTACTAGAGTGTAAGAATGAGGTGTCATATGATGTCCCTGGGATTGAAGGTTTGGGCAGCAACTGAAAAAAAAATTAATATAGGAAACCTATACCCTACAGATAGAGTTGAACTAGGTGAATATGAAGGGAATACCAAAGCCCTAAACACAATATTAAGTGGTTTAACAAACTCCGTGTTTACTAAAGTTATGCAGTGCACATTTTCCAAACAAGCCTGGGACAAGTTGAAAATTATCTATGAAGGAGAATCTAAGGTTAAAGAGTCCAAACTTCAAACATATAAAGGTCAGTTTGAAAGTCTTAAAATGAAAGAAGAAGAGAATATTAGTGAATACCTTCTTCGTGTAGATGAAGTTGTTAATGCGGTCAAAGGGCTTGGAGGAAAATTAAAAGAAAAGGAAGTGGTAAGCAAGGTACTAAGAACATTACCAATGAGATATGACCCAAAGGTATCCACCTTAAAAGGAACGAGATGATCTTAAAAAGGTAACAGTGGATGAGCTACATGGAATTCTCACTGCGTATGAGATGAGAACAGGAAAAAATGGATCTTCAAGAAAAGAAGCAGCCTTTAAAGCCTCCTTAACAAATCAATCAGAAAACCCATATGAGGAGGAATCTATTTTCATTAATAAACTTGAGAGAGGGACTAGAAAATACAAGGGGAAATTACCTCTAGAGTGTTTTAATTGTGGAAGGATTGGATATTTCACCTGTAAATGCACCTACACTAAACAAGATGAGAATGAAGAAAAGGAAACTTCGAAATTCAAAAAGGGTAAAATAGGAAACAAGAAAAAAACCCTATCAGAAAAAAAATTGTTTACACCATGGAAGACAGTGAAGATTCAGATGCAAGTGAAGCTAAAGAAACTGGAGTTTTATTTATGGGACTAGATACTCAAACCTCAAATAGTGACTCAGATGTAGAAGGATAAGTAGACCTAAGAGTTGAACTTGTTAGCGCCCTTAAAGAACTTGAGAAATGTAGAAAAAAGAACAGACAATCAAATCTTATCATCAATCAGTTGGAAACTCAACTTCTAGATGCCAAAAAGGTTGAGGAGGATCTAAACCTACATCTCAAAAGAAGAATACAGGAGTTTGAAAAGCTTGCATAAGAGATCATGCAATTCAAGAGAAAGCTTGATGAAGGATCTATCAAATCAAAGTTTGCGAATAGATCAAGGATTCTAGATGAAATTTTGAGTAGCCAAAGAACATAAAGTGATAGGTATGTTTTCAGGTTCATTAAATAGAAGAAGCCATAGAGTCTTCCTGTCACCAATCAAGAAGGAAGTAAGAAAAACTATGCTGAAGTACTAAAGACTCCAGCTAAAAAGGAAGGAAGCAAGAAAGCATGCTTAATTTGTCAAGATAAAAACTGAAATAATATAGCACCCAAGATACCAAATAGATGTATGCAGATCTTTTTAGGTCACTGCTACTTTTGCAATAATTTTTGTCCTAAAGCTTTAAATTGCAAAACTGAAAGAAAGGTCTCTGAATACAAGAAGAAGTCATCAAGTAATAAGTCGAAGGGAAATAATATTTTTTTTCACTTCTCCAAAAATATGACATAGAATGTTATAAGTGTAATAACCATGGACATATGGCAAGAGATTGTAAACTGAAGACTCCTTCAAGGAATAATGTTGCAACCAAATCTCAGAACACCAAACAAAAGAAGAATTGGAGAGAAAAGTAATAAAATGAAAGTTCCATGATTGCTTTATGTGCAACCGAAAGCCAAAACTTATGGCACTTGGAGAGTGGTTGTTCAAAACATATGACCGATGACCCAAAAAAATTCATAACACTAAAGGATAATAAGGGAAAAGTCACTTTTGGAGACTGTCTGTCCTCCAAAATAATTGGCAAAGGAACAACTGATGTCAACAGCAAGATCAAAGCAGAAAATGTTTTGCTAGTTGAAAGCCTCAAGCCTAATATTCTCAGTGTAAGTCAAACATGCGACCAAGGACACATTTGTATCTTTGACTCAGAAAAATGTGAAATCAAGAAAGGTTGTTGGCATTGCTATGAGAAATACAAACAATGTATACATCTTGGAAAATGAAAACCAATGTTACTTAAGTATGGTAGATGAAAGTTGGTTATGGCACATAAGGTTGGGACATTTAAGTTTTGACAATCTTGCCAAATAAGCACAAATGAAGCTGTAAGAGATCTACCTAAAATTGTAGTTCCTTTAAACTCTGTGTGTAAACATTGTCAACATGGGAAGCAAACCAGAGCCAGTTTTAAAATAAAAGAGCATATGACCTCACACCCTCTGGAAATAATACACACAGACATTTGTGGACCAACAAGAACTAAAATCCTGCAAGGAGATCACTATTTCATGTTGCTCATTGATGATTACACAAGGATGACCTGGGTGGCATTCCTCAAAGAAAAATTAGAAGCCTTTGAAAAATTTAAAATATTCAAGGCAATGGCTGAAAATGAGTCAAGTATGAAAATCAAGTGTCTTATATCAGATAACGGGGGAGAATTTACTTCCAATGAATTCAATGAGTTCTGTGAAGGTCATGGAATTAAGAGACAATTTTCTGCTGCAAAGACTCCTCAGCAGAATGGGGTTGTTGAAAGGAAAAACATAACAGTCCAAGAAGCTGGCAGAACAATGCTTAATGAAGCAAAGTTGTCTGATTCATTTTGGAGAGAAGTTGGATACACAGTTGTCTACATACTTAACAGAGGGCAACTCAGAGTGAAGAAGGATAAGACCCCTTACGAATTATGGTATGGAAGACCAGCCTTAGTCAAATATTTTAAAGTGTTTGGTAGTAACTATTACATCAAAAGAAACGAGGATAACCTTGGAAAGTTTGACTCTAGGACTAATGAAGGAATCTTTCTAG
Source organism: Pseudotsuga menziesii (assembly GCA_001517045.1). Taxonomy (NCBI): domain Eukaryota; kingdom Viridiplantae; phylum Streptophyta; class Pinopsida; order Pinales; family Pinaceae; genus Pseudotsuga; species Pseudotsuga menziesii. The sequence continues at coordinate 224,667 of LPNX010099905.1, read as the reverse complement.
GAAATTCATCCACCAAAAAGGCATATAGGTGTTACAATAAAAAGTTACATAAAATTGTAGAAAATGTTGATGTGAAAGTAGATGATATAAAACCAAGGAAAGGGAAAAACCTTGATAGTATTGAAAATACATGTGATGATAAAATAAAAGACTTGCAAAAGGACAAGAGCATTCCTAACGAAGAAGAAGACAAAGAGCAAGGAGATGCACAGGAAGATGAAGAAGACTTCTCGAGACCTGACACTAAAACTCCATCTAGAAGGATACAAAAGAATCATCCATAATCACATATCATGGGTGATAAAAATGCTGGAGTCAAAACAAGAAGACAACTACCAGGTGATGAACAAGCCCTATTCTCAATAGTAGAACCCAAGAACTTTACATAAGCGAACAAAAGTGATGAACTGGTCAAAGCCATGAATGAAGAACTAGATCAAATTGAGAAAAATGAGACCTGGGAACTTGTCCCAAGACCTGAAGATAAAAACATTGTAGGAACCAACTGGATTTTCAAAAACAAGTTCAATCAAGATGGACAAGTAATAAGGAACAAAGTAAGATTGGTTTGTAAGGGGTATGCCCAAGTGGAAGGTACTGACTTGGAAGAAACTTATGCTTGTGTAGCACGACTTGAAGCAATCAAAATGTTTTTAGCACTGTCATGCCATAAAAATTTCAAAGTATATCAAATGGATGTTAAGTCTGCATTCATGAACAACAAACTAGAAGAATAAGTGTATATTCAACAACCTGAAGGGTTTCTCTTGTCAGAAAACAAAGATTGTGTCTGTAAACTGAAGAAGGCACTCTATGGTCTCAAACAAGCTCCAAGAACGTGGTTTTCAAGACTAGACAGTTACTTGAAACATGAAGGTTTTAAAAGAGGAGCCACTGAAAGTAATATTTACCTAAAATCGAAGATAAAGATATGATCATTGTTGTTGTCTATGTGGATGATATCATATTTGGAAGCAATCTTCAAATCCTAAGTGTAGATTTTGCCTATGAAATGAAGAAAGATTTCAAAATGTCAATGTTGGGTGAATTAACCTTCTTATTGGGATTGTAAGTCTATCAAACAGACGAAGGAATTTTCATCTCTCAAACTAAGTACATCAAAGACATGTTGAAAAAGTTTAAAATGGAAGATTCCAAACCCGTTGGTACTCATATGGTCATTGGTTGCAAGTTAAGTAAGGATGATGAATCTCTGGAAGTAGATCATACCATGTTTAAATCCATGATTGGCAGTCTGCTGTATGTGACAGCCACAAGACTAGATGTGATGCAAGTTGTTGGATTGGTGGCTAGATTCCAGTCAGCTCCCAAAGAAACACATGTAACAACAGTAAAAAGGATCCTCAAATATCTAAAAGATACTATGGAGTATGGTTTATGGTATCCAAAAGGACAAGATTTTACCTTGAAGGCGTTTACTGATGCAGATTGGGCAGGAAGTGTTGATGATCGAAAAAGTACTAGTGGAGCAACATTCTTTATGGGAAATTGTTTAGTATCATGGTCAAGTAAAAAAAATCCTCCATTTCACTTTCTACAGCAGAAGTAGAATATATTGTTGCTGCCTCATGTTGCACTTAGGTTATTTGGATGAAACAAACCCTAGAAGATCTACTTGTAAAATATAAACATCAAATAGTGATCAATTGTGATAACACTGGTGCTATAAATATGTCTAAAAATCCTATCATGCATTCTAAGACAAAACATATACCAATCAAGTATCACTGTCTAAGAGAACATGTATCTCAAAAAGCTGTCAAATTAGAATACATTGACATAAAAGAACATATTGCTGACATTTTCACCAAACCAATACCTAAGGAAGCCTTTGAGCGTATTAGGCAGAATATGGGAGTAATTCCTTTAGAAAAGCACTAAGAGGAGGAAGATCAATCTCAGGGGGAGATATGATCATTGATGACAAGGGGAGCTGTCGTACATAGTGGTCCTTTGTCGTTGGTGTCAAAGGGGGAGAATGGTTAGATGTTTCCATCAATGCCAAAGGGGGAGATTGTTGAGTATATAGTTGTCATTGATGTCAAAGCTGTTCACTGATGACAACGGAATAACCAAGGACATAATGGCAGTATAAGTGAAAGGAAAGACAAAGGTAGTGATGACATGGCATGAAAGATGAAATGGCAGATATGATGACAAGGCATGGCATGGCATAGATGATAAGGTGGCAATAAGGATCATGGTAGGATATACCTTGTTATAATGGCTATCTATTAAAGGTCTCAGTTTGAATTAAACATCTCTGAGGATAAAGATATAGGCCTGCCAAAACAGGGTTTTACACCAGTGAAGGTAAAAATGACTAAGTAGCCTAAAGAGGACGCTCGCCATAAATTATGGGTTAGAGTAAAGGTCAACAACACATGGGGGTCTTGTAGTGTGTTGATTTATCTATCTAACCATGGTCTTAGTTCTCCTTGAACATGTCTTAAGACGAATTTATTGATCTACCAAAATAAGGTTTCAGAAGGAAGTTCTGAACTTGACTAATATTGAAAATTGGTTCATGTATTATCCCACATTGGCAGTGGAGTGACAGTTTTATGTGTTTATAAAGAGATCTCTCACATTACTTGTTCGACGCATAGAGAAAAGGTATTGTGGGGGCTCTAGGTGTTTGGACTCCACGGGAAGCTCACCATCTTGGAGCCTGGGATGACCTCACATGCCCCATACCTTTTGCCAGATGTGGCATGAATAGATCCGATGATCAAGATCGAAGCCGCGGTAAGATCCAATGGTTGAATATTGATTCACTAAACAGATTGCTCTTCCAGAAGAAATTCGCGTTGATTTGAAATAAACGGTCGAGATTCTCCCCGCATAAGATTGGCGACTCAGAAGAAAGTAGTGTGGGAGCGAAAGTCCAGAAATCATAGGTTCGATGCTTTTGTAAAGCTGAGTTTCTGCAATCCGATCTAGAAGATCAACGGTCTAGATTAAATCCGCAAAAAGAAGATCTACGTTTGAGAAAGAGATCCGCAAGGAAAGTAGTTCTGCAAAAGATCAAGATCAAACGGCTAAGATTAAATCCCACACTAAGATACGACGGTTGAAAACTAGTTCCACAAATGCTAAACCGAAAAGTTGAAGTTCCGCGGAAGGCCGAGATCGGACGACTGAAAATCGTTCCACAAGAGATCTATGGTCTGAAAAATCCGAAGACCGGAAATCGGAAATCGGAAAGCCGAGAAACGACTTCAGGAAATGTTACATTTCCGTAATTCGAAGTCTGGAAGGCAGAAAGCCGAGATCAGACGGTTGAGAATTGTTCCGCAAGAGATCTATGGTCTGGAAAATCCGAATTCCAGAAACCAGAAATCGAAAAGTCGAGAAACAACTTCAGGAAATGTTACATTTCCGCAATCTGAAGTCCGAAAGGCAGAAAGTGGAAGGCCGAGATTGGACAACTGAGAATCGTTCCGCAAGAGATCTACGGTCTGAAGAGACTTATAAATAGGATCAACGAATTTGATTAAAGATGGAAGATGATTTTGAGGAAATAAGACGGAGATTGCAGAAGCACTAGAAAACGATAAACAAGGATGCATAAATGAATTCTAAGATGTGGGAAGAACAAAACGATGCTTTTGCTGAAACTTAACGATAAAATGATGCGACTGTTGAAGGTGTAAGAGGATGAATAGTTGTGTCTGTAAGTAAACAATCACGATCCAAAACGAAGGAGCACAACTATGGAGATATGTATTGATAGGTAATAGGTAAAGAGTATTTCTTGTAAGAATGTGTAGAGAATTAAGGCGTCTCTGTCAGTAAGCTTGATAGAGTCCAAAGTGGATAGTTTACAACTATTCCAAAAGAATTGAGAAAGTCAGAATAGGGTGGTAGGGTGGTGCTAGGGCAAGCCACAAGTCTGTAGGGGGTCGAAGCCTCCTTCCAGTTGTAGCTGGAGAACAGGGTGTCGTAGCATCCTTGTCTGTTGAAGCAGACAGAAAACCATTGGGGTGTTGTAGCATCCTTGTCTGTAGTTGGAGGAAAACCTAGGGTGTGTTTACATCCTTTCTGCAGCAGCAGATAAACAATTTTGTAAATTCATCTTATTAATGAGTTTGTGTTGGTGGTTTGCCCTTTGAAGTTTCCACGATAAATTCTGTGTCTTAATTGTTGATTTTTGTGTATTTTAAACTAAAAAGGGCCAATACTGATTCACCCCCCCCTCTCAATATTGTGGGATAAACCAACAACTTCTACCTCTAACACAATGGGGATTGTGCCCATTGCTTCCTTATGGTGAGGGGGGAGATTCTTCAGCTGTACCTTGTGTTGGTATATGATATAGCCTTCTTAGCCTTTATTGTGATAGAAAAAGTTCAACCCTTAAGTTTTTTCACAGTCTTTCATGCAACCAACTTCCAGATCTCATTGCAATTTCTCTTATTAACACTTCTGTGGCTTATATTTGATTTCCATAGTGTCATTGATCTTATATCAAATTTTGATATTCGTGACAACTACGCCATTTCAACTTGCATTCAATCATGACATCTCATATCTAGATTCTTTAGCCACGGTAGTAGAATATTACATTTGAATTGATCGACATGCCCATCTCATATCTAGGTTCTTTAGCCATGGTAACAGAATATTACATTTGAATTGATCGACATGCCCACCATTTACAATGACCAAATAAATTTATTGAATCTTATCCCTTGTGATGTATAAATATATCATCTCATATACTAATCAATCAACAATTTTTAAATTTTTATCACTCAATACATTCAATTCTATGCAACTATCATAATAGTTTGAGCCACAACAATTAACTTTATCGCTCTTAATCATGCCATTATTATACTTCATCCTTTTTGAATAAGAATATATAGTATTTGTAATTCAATTTTAATTTACCAATGTTCTCTTTTAATTAAACAAAGTCCTAAAGCAAAGATGGTAATTAAGATCATAAAAAGTCTTGATGTGGAGGGCAAAATCCTCAAACAAATCCTACAAAGTCCTAAGTCCTAAAGCAAAGATGGTTATTAAGATCATAAAAAGTCTTGATGTAGAGGGCAAAATCCTCAAACAAATCCTGCAAAGTGCTAAAGCAAAGATGGTAATTAATTAAAATCATAAAAAGTCTCGATGTGGAGGGCAAAATCCTCAAACAAATCCTGCAAAGTCCTAAAGCAAAGATGGTAATTAAGATCATAAAAAGTCTCGATGTGGGCCTAATGGTTAAGAACATGTGTTATCTCCTTGGAGGTCACAGGTTCAAAATCAACGGGGGGTAGAGTTGCTCATTGGCCTGTTGTGACAAGGCTAGAAGGGTAGGCGACCCCTGGGATAGAGGCTCACCTTGATGGGTTTCGGGACGTCTCGACCCCTGCTAAGTCACAAGTTATTGGTATATCTGGCTTACAGGCTGTTGGATATACTCTTGGGAGGTCGCTGTTCCCATGGTTAAAAAAATAAAAAGTCTCGATGTGGAGGGCAAAGTCCTCAAGCAAATCCTTGATGTAAAGGGCAAAGTCCTCGAGTAAGGATGGTAATTAAAAACTTAAAAAATCTCGATGTGGAGGGTGCCACTTAGGAATGGGTTAAAAATTAACTAAAATTTTATCAGTGCCTTAACAATGTAATATCATCAACGTGGTAAGTGTCGTGGGTTTCTTCACTCATCCTTTATATTAGGTTCATGCTTTTTCTCTAATTGAAAACAATTCCAATTTTAAAATTGAATCAACCATTGTCTAAAGCATTGTTTTGAGTTCCTCCGCTCTTCCTTTGTACATGTTTTCTTCGTGGGTTTAGACTCAGGTTCAATACTTTTTTCTATAAAACAAAAAATATTTTCAATTTTGAAATTGCATCTTCACTCGTTCGCTCGCATAACCTATTTTTGAAGCTGGGTATCACCCAACGGCCCGGGCTGTGACAAGTCGATAGATCCAGAGGGATGGCTAGTATTAATGGCACTGAAGGAGGAGGGTGTTCTAAATGCAGACTTGCACTGCCTGTGAAAGAAACATTTGATCTAGAGAAAGCTGTTTGCAGCTACGGCTTCTTCATGATGGCACCCAACATCTGGTTTCCTTCCACTAGAACTCTTCAGAGACCCTTAAGATTGCGAGACGAGAGGTCAGTCATGGTGTGTATTTCGCAGGACAGATCGACCTCCTCTTCTTCGTTCTCTTCTCCGAATCTTCTCATCAGAGTCAGGGTACTTGGAGTGGAGACTCTTACCAATGAAGACGAACAATATTTGCTGGTAATTAATAATTAATTATTCATTTCGAGGATATATTTGGGTTTGCTGAAATTCAAATAGGTTTGCTATTTGGCATTTGCAAAACAGTGGCCAGAGAGAGAGGGGGTTACTGTGATGTGGTGTGTTTTGGGCAGGCTCAAGTTTGTCGCATGTTGAGATTGTCAGAAACGGAGGACTCGGCCATTAGTGGGTTCCATGCATTGCATCCGGAAGCCAGAGCTAAAGGTTTTGGTAGGCTTTTTCGGTCGCCGACTTTGTTTGAGGATATGGTGAAAGGTATCCTCCTATGCAACTGCGGGTGAGGAGGACCACCTCTTACTTTCTTCTCTTCATTTCTTTCATACCGTTTGTTCTTAACACCTTGCTAATGCTAATGCTAAAGGTAGATGACGATGACGGACGATAGTATATATGCTTGCTTGTTTTTATTAATAAATAAACAGTGCAAGTTTAAGTAACCCCAACTAAACATTTTACGCTAGCCAAGCACACCAGCTCGCCTCACCTAGTTTATAATATATATATATATATATATATATATATATATAGCCTGACACTAAAACCAACTCTCTGCAAATAAGAGATTGCTCCTATCCCGTGGATAAAGTAAGAGTCTCAATTCTGAAACAAAGGCTGACAGAGGACACTGATAGAGGCCGCATTTACTGGAGAAGCTTGGTTTATCAGCCCAGTATGGGGGAGATCTTGTAACGTTAAGTAACGTTATTTTTATTAAGAAACCAGCCCAGAGGGATCAAATCTCTTCGTAGGTATCCATTGATTTGATTTAAACCAAAAGACACATCTTTTTATTTAAGGTCCACATATAATATTTTATTATTAATATTTAATATTATTTATGGCTCACATATAATATTTATTATTATTTTTTATTTTGTTATGAACTAACATTACAACATTTCTCCATACATGGTTTTAAAACCATATGCAAGGCCCTTCTACAACCATGGGTTGTTTAGGAGTCCTTGCACATGGTCTTAAAACCATTTGCAAGGCCTTCCTAAACCATGTGCAATAAAACTATGGGTTGTTTAGGAGGCCTTGCACATGGTTTTAAAACCATGGTCTAAAACTATGTGCATAAAAACCATGTGCACATGGTTTTAAAACCATGGACATGGTTTATGGTTTTAAAACCATGTGCAAGGCCAACATTTTTTATTATTTTGTTAAGTAAAAACATTACAACATCTCCCCCATATTGTGTTTTTTTCATCACCCATATTTTTTTACGAATAATTAAAAAAAATATTTTTTATTAATAAAAATAACGTTACGTAACGTTACATAACGTTACGTAACGTTACATAACGTTACAAGATCTCCCCCATACTGGGTTGTAGAGCGTCTCTCGGCACAAAAATAAATTTTTTAATTATAGGCCAAAATAAATGTCAGCCAGAAAAAAAACCTAATATGGGGGAGATCTTGTAATCTCCCTACCTAACAAAACAATAAAAAAGTAAAAATTTAATTATCCGTAAAAAATATGGGTGAGGAAAAAAACACAATATGGGGGAGATGTTGTAATGTTTTTACTTAAAATAATAAAAAATGTTGGCCTTGCACATGGTTTTAAAACCATAAACCATGTCCATGGTTTTAAAACCATGTGCACATGGTTTGCACATGGTTTTTATGCACATGGTTTTAGACCATGGTTTTAAAACCATGCACATGGTTTATGGTTTTAAAACCATGTGCAAGGCCTCCTAAACAACCCATAGTTTTATTGCACATGGTTTAGAAGGGCCTTGCAAATGGTTTTAAGACCATGTGCAAGGCCTCCTAAACAACCCATGGTTGTAGGAGGGCCTTGCATATGGTTTTAAAACCATGTATGGAGAAATGTTGTAATGTTAGTTCATAACAAAATAAAAAATAATAAAAAATATTATATGTGGGCCATAAATAATATTAAATATTAATAATAAAATATTATATGTGGACCTTAAATAAAAAGATGTGTTTTTTGGTTTGAATCAAATCAATAGATACCTACGAAGAGATTTGATCCCTCTCGGCGCTTGATAGAGCCTAGGATTTGGATCTACGCTGGTAATTGTTCCAGTTAAACTTTTGTTGCCACATGATAGGGTCACTGAATGCCTATATTTTGAGCAAAATGGTATGTACGGGGGTACCTGTTACCGTTCAACTTGATACCATCAATTAAAATACAAATTATTGACTTTATGCATTATCATATATGGCTGCTATTTTTACATTGTAGCATGGATTCTAATAGATGCAAAGACCTGATAATATGTCAATTACTGAAGTTCGATAACCTGCGAAGGTGCTTTTCATTCAATTCGGTGGGAAAGATTGAATTTTATCTTTGATACCTCAAGGCCTTTGTCGGGTCTATTATTTCAAAAGGGCACAAGAATTGCTAGAATGGAGCAAAAGAAAAGAGTAATTAATTAAAGGATACTTGATACAAGGTATGCGCATTTACATATTTTTCCAAAAGATCCTACGTATTCCTATTAGCATGATTGACACATCCCTATCTACACGACACTAAAAAATCTATCTTAATCCCCACTTTGGCCTTATTTGTGACTAAAACTTATAAAATAGACCTCAGACCCCAAGACATAATGTTACATCAATATGATTATTACTATCTAGTATCCCCCTTTCAACTGATCTCTTGATCCTGTTGGTCACCTCTTGCCCCCAAACAGGAGTTGAATAGGGCAACGAAAGAGATCTGCAAGCAGTACATCTAAGCCACATGGATTCCCCTCCCAAATACCTTTGTCCTAAGATGGCTTTCTTTTGAACATTTCATGTAGCTCGGCACTTGCCTTATCATCACGTTCGTGAATACTTAGAAGCACTAGATGTATGGCCTCAAGATTTCTTTAACCTAGTTTAGAGTTTGTTCACATTGGGTTAGGGTTGAGGCAAATCATCACATTCAATACACTAAGTTGAAGGAGCACCTTGTCTTCCTTTTCCCTTTAGACTGCAAGATCAAGAGGAGGTTACATTGTCTCTATCGAGAGTTAGGAGGATCTCTCAATATTTTATTTTGATACTTGGACTAAAGGTGTCTACTCTTTTTCCTAGGCAAGTGTTGAGTATTAGGAGTAGATTCAACAGGGTTCACTGTCATAAACCGAATCCAGTTTACTTTGTCCTAGAACAGTTCTTCTGTTATTTCGAATCCATGGGTGAAATAAGTGTATAATTAATATTCATTTATTATTATTATTAACTATTATTAATTATTATTTAATGTATTTATTTATTATTTTATGTAACATTGCCCTTCCCTTAAGGGAAGCTTTGTCCTCAAAGCTAAGAGTGTTGATGTTCTCTTATTATGGGTTGTGTTTGAAGTGCTGACTTGAACACTGCAATCTGGATTGATTACGTTCTATGGATGTGATTATGGAACTTGGGTTGTAATCCTTTTTGCTTAAATGGTGGGTTTTTGAAACAAAACAACTTGTAATTAAATTTTTTCCATGTCGTTTTTTGGATTCCATTTATTAGCAATTGTGGAGCTTCTTCATTGAATTGTAGTGTCCCTGATTTCCTCATGATTGTGTCCAAAACTTTAACCTTTGAGGAACATAAATGTTGTTCATCTTCCGTAACTTGCTTAATAGGACTTCCTAAACAATAACTATTGTGTCATCTGTTTCAACAACAATAGGCCCACTATATTCATCATTATTTGGAGTGTAAGCAATCGTTGGTAAGGACATGGCAATTTACTCTTGTGTTTGTAGAACCATCATCACTTCTTCCAGGCTGTTTAAGTAGATGTTGATACTTCCATGGCTTCCAACTCCATCACTCAATTCAGTAGAATTATCCAACAAAACTAATTGAGAACAATGTGCAATTGCTTTTTCATGCTCCATATTCTCTCCAAACATGGTATTATCATTTTTTTCATCCTGACACTCAATAGGAACAATTGCATCCGGCATGCCACTCGCTACTGTAGACCGATAATTTGTAGCTTCATAATCCCCAACCGATAGATGTTGATACAATGTAGACACATGCTTTGTCACCTTGTTGTTGTCGTCTTTTTCTTTAGTCTCTATCATGGGTTCCCCTTTTTTATCTTCCTCATCTTTTGTGCATATGTCTTCTTTTGGATTCTTATCATCAACGCTGGCTTTACTCTCATCGTAGTCATCTCTACCCATTCCAATTCTGTGGGAGACATAGACTTTAAATCTTTTCTCCTCATCACAATCCTTGTTGGAAGTTGGTGGATTTGGAGATGTTTTATGCGGAGGCTAAGTTGTCAAGAAACTTGGGTACGGGGATGGGGACACCACTTTTTGAAACAGGGTACTTGGGTACGTTGGGGGTACTGTATATATATATATATATTATTATTAAAAAATTGTCACAGTCACATCATACATACATTTTTTTCTTGGGAAAAAAGCGTAATTTTATTTCATCCGTTGAGAACAAAATTACATTTAGTAGATACACTTTGCTGTGTATTTTAGTACAACTGTGAGCAAGATGAGAACAGACCTTGAAGGTCTTCTGAAAGTCCCCACATACAAAAAATAATGTTCAGCATAAAATACACAATGCGTGCTGCCCTGTTAAAAAAAAGATACAAAATAAACTGTTTCTTTATCATCCTGTTCCATATAAAAAGCTGCAAACTGTTCCATGACAGTCCAAAAAACCAAAAAGGAGAAATCCTCAAAGTAACAGTATCAAGTATATAACCAAAGTTTTGTAGTGAAATGAAAAATTATAGAGGTGTTGTTCCCTCTATAAAAGGTCTGTGATAATACTCATGAGCAGTGTCCTCTTTCAGTTCTCTAATCTTCCATTGTCCCAAGGCCAACTGTAGCCCCTCCTTCGAGGCTTTGTTCGCTTTCCTTTTGTTTTCCCTGTAGACATGTTGGCATGAAAAAGATACATAAGTGTCTAAAACTACTTTAATGGAAGATAAAATGTTGGCAAGTCTTAGATTTCTGCAGAGTTGAGTCCCCTTTGTCCAATTTATCACATTCATCGAATCTCCACAAACATTTAGAGTTCTACACCCTTTCTCTGCTGCAAAAATGAGTAGAAGTTTTAAGCTCAGTAACTCAGCATAATTGTTTCTGCCTTCCCCCAGTCCCACCATTAATTCAAAGGAATGGTTTTCCGTAAGGAAAAGAAGAGCCCCTTCACCCCAAAGATTATTCTGAGCTGCCCCATCAAAAAACCCCCATGGCACAGGCTTGTCAATTTCTAATTCGAAAACTTCCCTCTGTCTTGTAACCCTAATGTGCTGAGGAAAGTCAGGAAGTATTCCACAAGCTAGACTTGCTGTAATTTTTGGGGTGCAAGCTTTATCTGCAAATATTACATTGTTTCTAGCAAGCCAGACACCCCAGATTATTAACAGTGGTAGAGCTGTCATCTATTCTTGTGGTTCCATCCTCCTCCAATTCTCCCAGGCTTGTAGTATCGATAGACCTACCCAACTGCAAATCAGGTCAAGGGCCTTCGAACATTCTTTCCACACTTCTTTGATAAAAGGACAGTGTAAAAAAAGGTGAGTTACAGACTCACCATCAGAATTACATAGAGCACACCAACCGGGCCCCTCGAAACTCCTTCTTTGCAAATTGTCCCAGGTAGGTGCCTTGTTTTTCAGCACACACCACATAAAGATTCTGGTTTTTGGTGGGCTTTTAATTTTCCACAGTTTCTTCCACCACCAAATCAGATCCCTCTGAAAGCCATCTGCACTAAGTTTTATATACCCCACCTTCGGGGTATATCTTCCACCCGGATCCAAATCCCATATGAGATCATCCTCCCTGTCTCTAAGCTGAATCTGTGCTTGGATCAAACCCCCAAGAAAGCGATCCAATTCCCTTTCATTAGGCGTTGATAACCCAAAATCAGGTGCCGATCTCCAGGTCTGGAACCATGGGTTCTCTTGAAAAGGTGCAGCTAATTGGGAAAGATAGACAATACCTCTCTGTCTCAGAGTCTCCACCGTGTGGGCTAGAAGCCTATGTTGCTGATTACAACCGACCCACGGGTCCTCACCAACCCTTAATTTCCTGCCATTCCCCACATTCCAGGCTAGATTGGATTCAATGACATCAAAGGATTTTACCACTGCTTTCCAAATTAGTGAGCCGCCTGAATGAGTTTTCAACGGACTCCTAATCTAGTCTTCCACAGTATTAGGGGCAATATACTTCTGTAAGATCAATGTTGCACGACTCGGACTTGGCAAAGACTCGATTGGCAGTTGACTCGTCGACTCGGGAAAGACCCAGTACAAACTTGACAAATAGGAAAAAATTCTAAAATATGGTAAATTTTAGGAAAAAAAGAGGTTAATGTCATTTCCAATCCGTGTAAGATGTTGTAATATAAAAATATATTAAAAAAAGTTTTTTTTATTTTTATTTTTTAAGGGCACCTCCATGACAAAACACCCCCACGTAAGCATGCCCCATAAAATCCCTTCCACACAGACTTGTATTTAAATGGGAAAGGACATGCCAATGGCATGATCACTTCCCCACCTTTTATTTGTACGTTTGTTCATATTAAGAACACTTGGAGGTGAGGTCGAATAACAAATTACCTCCCCCTTTAAAACTCAAAAACCATCGCATTTTTCAAATTATACCTCTCCTTTGTAATTTTAAATCAACCGATCATCGCAACACACCAACGAGAAAGGAACTATTGGGCCTTGGCCGTAGTATATCGGTGATAACTCATGAGATGTGGCCGCAACATACTAATGAGAGCTTCGTTGGTTTAGTGACCAAATTTGAAGTCTTCGTTGATGTGGCGACCAATATTGGAAATCAACGTGGGTAGAGTGCCCAACCTTTGAATTTTCGACCTGAGAGCGCGTGTTGTCTTTCGGAAAGACTCTTTCCCTTAAACGACATACCATTTTTTAAGGTTGTGGCAAAGACTTAGCAAAGACGTCTGTTGTGATATTTTTTGTGCTTGCCGAGTCAATGTCGAGTTTGCACCGAGTCCTTGTGAGTATGTCGAGTTCGCACGAGTGTGTCGAGTTCATTCAAGTGTGCTGAGTCTGAGACGAGTCTTTAACGATTACTCGTTCCGGAAATTGACTCGCCCGTGCTTCATTGTGTAAGATGACCCGAGTCCACAAACTTTCAGCCTTTAAGAGTCTCCAACCCCCCTTGGCCGCAAGTAACTTTGCAAACATGAATATATTTTTGAGGCCGCATCCTCCTAGTCCTTTTGGGACAGCAATCCTCTCCCATCGAACCCATGGAGTCACATGCGCCTCGTGTTTACCACTCCACATAATTCTAAAGTAGGTTCTTCTTGCCTCTTCCAAAATGCCTTTAGGAATCCAAGCCAATGACATCTAGTAAACTGGAATTGCTTTTAAAACAACTTTTACCAACACTAGTCTGCCAGCCCTAGAGAGCCATTTGTGACTCCATATTTTCAGTCGTTTTTCCATATTGTCCAGCAGCCACTTCCAATCCCGTTTTTGGTCATCATTTGGTTTTAAACAAAACCCTAGATATTTCAATCCACCATCCAATCCTTCCAAATTGTAGGGAAAAACCCTTATGATTACTTGTAACTCTTCAGCACTCGAGAGATGGGTGGGTATTATTGATTTCCTAGAGTTAATCTCCATCCCAGTGGCTTTAGAGAAAAGCTCCAAAATATCAAAAATGGTGTTTGTATCTCTAACCGATCCTGAGCAGAAAATTAGAATATCATCTACAAACAGAAGATGAGTTATTTGCAGATGCTGAGAAATCTGAATACCCTTTAAGGATCCATGTCTTTTTGCCTCCCTTAAAGACCTACGCAAACCTTCAACCACTAACAAGAAGAGCAACAGGGAAAGTGGGCAACCTTGCTGAAGCCCTCTTTCAGCATGGAAAAAAGGGGAAGCAACTCCATTGATCAAAACTGAGAAAGAAACAATTGTAATGCAACTCATGATCAACCTGATAAATGCAATTCCAAAACCAAGATGTGTTAGCAACATACGAATGTATAACCAACTTACTTTGTCATAGGCTTTGGACAGATCAATTTTGAGTATATCCCCCTTGATATTTTTTCTTTTTATGAAGCCCCTCCTGAGCAACCCCAATGGCTTCGTGGATCTGTCTCCCCTCCAGGAACCCAAATTGTTCTTCAGTGATATGATTTGAAAGAATCACCTTAAGTCTTCTTGCTATCACCTTTGAGACCACTTTGTAGATGCAATTACAGAGTGATATGGGTTTGAAGTCGTTTAGAGAAACATGATTGTCAATTTTTGGAATAAGTGCTATAAAAGTCGAATTGAAACTGGCAGGAATCCTTACTGAAATTCTAGTATCCTCCACAACCTTCAATAAATCTCCTCCCAGAAGTTCATAGAGTTCTAGAAAGAATTCAATCATCCATCCATTAGGACTCGGGCTTTTATCCTTCTGAAAGATTTGTAAGATATCCTTTAATTCTACTTCAGTGACTTCCTCCATCAGGGACCTATTGTCTTCCTCCTCCACGAACCTTGGAAATAACCGTGCAATTCTGATGACTTCTGCAATGGACTCCTGGGCAGGTGCTTTAAAAAGGTTCTTAAAATGCTCCACCCTCGTTCTGGCCTTTCCTTCAAAAGTGTCATGGTAATTTCCTTGATCATCCAATAGGATCCAAACAGTCTTAGCTGCTTTTCTCCCTCTAGCATAAGCATGAAAGAATTTAGTGTTTTCATCCCCACATTCCAACCATGTAGCCCTAGTCTTCAATCTCCATGTCTCCTCCCTTTCTAATAACAAAATGTTCCTTCTCCCTTCTAGCCTGATCAAAGTATCTTCATCCTCCTGATTCATCAGACCCCCCCCTCTTTTTCAAGAATCTCAGATAGTTCCTTTTCAACTTGTTTCAGTTCTCTGTCCTCCCTCCGTCTCTTGTCGACTGACCAATCTTTAATAGCATCTTTTAAGTTATGGATGTTCTCTGCAAACTGAAAAGCTGCAGTTCTCTTGCTATCAGGGTCGAAAGGGATCCATTTAGAAGATATCAATGATAAAAAAGATTCATCATTCAACCATGTCTTGTTGAATTTTAAAGAATTTGGCGGTTTAACAGGTCCATTTTTTAGTTCCAGAAAAATAGGTAAATGATCTGACTACCCTCCACACCTCACCCATTGTCTGATATAATGATGTCTGTCCACCACGTTTTTAGCCACCAAAAATCTGTCCAACCTCTTTGCCACTATCCCCTCCCCACATCTGTTGTTTTTCCAAGTCGGTTTGAGCTTGATGGGTTCAATGTCCAACTAGTTCCTTTCTACCAGCTTCTAAGTGAAGTAATCCGTCAACAAATTAGCACGAGCATGAGGCCCCCATACCTCAACCTGCCCCAAAGAAAAATTTAAATCTCCAACTATGATCACCATATCTCCTCTTAGGAGAGAGTTGTTAAAAAGGTTATCCTAGAAAGGGATCTTATTTAGATACGGGCCATAAACATTAAAAACAGTAAAAGTATCCTCAAGTTCCAGAGCCTTACAGGTCAAGCCAAGAAATTACTCCATACCCCAAAGGTTCAGAACCTTAAGATTTCTCACATTCCATCCAATAGCCAGCCCTCCAGAGCGGTCTCGAACGTCCAAAGTCTCAAAATTCCATCCTAGAAACCAACTTTCCAACCTAAATTTAACCACATCACCTACCCTTAAAGTTTCTTGAAGTAAAAGAACATCAGGGTGTTCTAAACCAACTACCCTCTTGAGTGCTGATCTTTTATGGGGACCAGCAAGACCCTGACAATTGAGAGACATAAGTTTCATCTGTGGCCCTTCTTCTGGGCACGCACTGCTCTAAGCACCCTCTCAATAGATTGCTGTTTTCCTTCCAACAGATCCTTTTTTGCTTTGGATTGAGCCTTGGCAATAAAAGATTTCCGTCCTCTCCCTTGAGGGGTCAAATTTGAAATTTTCCCCAGACCCCCCGAGGCCACCTTGGTGCATGACCGTAGAAAATAACTCGAATCTGACGATTCAGGTGGTGAACGAGGGGAGGTAACTTCTTCAACAGTCGGTTCAGGGATCGAAATTTGAGGGAGATCCTCCATAATCGCAACAGAGATGGGTAAAGAATCCTCTTTAGGTTGTGTAGTAATAGTCAGATTTTTAACCCTTCCACCCAATCTAGACCAGATAGATTAACATTTTTTGTATATAAATTTATAGATGGGGAGAGAGTGAAAGAAGAAGTACCCGGAAAAGGGACCCCTTTCAAGAAAGGGTCATCAACATGTCTGACCACCTCCACCACTCGTAGGGGCACCATAGTCTCCTCCTCATGATTGCTTTCTTCAACCTCCTCGCTCACCGGTTCCACAGATGACGACGGTGCTGAGGACACTCCAGCCATACCAGTCCTCTTAAAACCGTGCTGTTGCCTGCATCCATTTAATGTTCGGACAGATAAGCTACATTCAGTAGTAGGATGCCCATATGCATGGCATTGCCTGCAACGAAAAGGAACATTTTCGTAATCCAGGATCTGCTTTATTTGATGAGGACCCCAACTTAGCAGCATATCTTCCGCCAAACCTTCCCTGATGTCGAGACTAACAAGGATTCTAACAACCCTCTTCATCTTAGTTTCCTTGAAAGAAAGATCCGCTTCAAGAAAAGTCCCCAGAATGTTTCCAATATTAATAAAATGTTCTTCAGACTAGTAATGCAAAGGCAGGCCCGACAGTCTAACCCATAGTGGCACTATGTCCACACATTCCCTGCTCGCATCAAAGAGAGGGTGCCAAGGTTTTAACAAAACAGGTGAGTGATCCAAAGTCCAATTTCGATTAAGCACCCACTGCACATGCTTCTGCTGTTGAAAATTGAACGTGTACCAACCGCGAGTTAGGACGACCACTTCCGGGACCAACCCTACAGCCTCCATCCAGCAATCCTCAGCCCATTTTACCACCGTTTGCAAAGAAAAGGTTCTTCCTAGAACACGCCCCACCAACTTACAATTTGCCATTTGCATTACTTGATTCCAACCTATATCCTCCCCAAAGCGTAATTATAACTGAGCCTCTTAGATTTGACCCATTTTTTACTCCGTTTATGTGCACCCTTGTTGCCGACCCTTTCCTCTGCTTCGTTGCTTGACCCAGAGGCGAAGAACCCTTCCAGAGTTGGGCTAGGGAAGCCTCGTTGTTCTAGTGGTCCAATGGACCGGGCCACAAAACCCTGTTCCTCCACCCTCNTGCGTTCATCTGTTTCAAGACTTGTTGAATGTACCTCAATTTCACACATCCCCTTGTCCCCAAAGACACAGAAGATTTTACTTGATACTTTGAATGAAAACTTGAGGCATCCTAATGCTCAAATTCAGGCTTGTGCTGTTGAAGCTCTAAAGCAGTTTGTCCATACCTATCTTATTACAGCAGATGCTTTACTTGTCAAAGAGAGAACATCAAAATATTTACAACTTTTGAGGAGTGATCCTAATGTGGCAGTAAAGCGAGGATCGGCATTAGCACTAAGTGTCTTGCCATATGAGGTTTTAATTACAGATTGGAGGATCATATTGAAGACACTGTCTGCTGCTTGTCTTGTCCCAGAAAATCCCGATGATCGAGACGCTGAAACACGTGTGAATGCTGTTCGTGGACTCGCAACAGTTTGTGAAACATTGACTGGTGCGGGTAAAGACTCCATTCTGAGTGTTCCAGCTAGTGAGGAGTTCCAGCTAGATGTCATAAGGAATGATGTTATGGACTGTTTATTTAAAGCTCTTGAAGACTATTTAGTCNTCCATTCTGAGTGTTCCAGCTAGTGAGGAGTTCCAGCTAGATGTCATAAGGAATGATGTTATGGACTGTTTATTTAAAGCTCTTGAAGACTATTCAGTCAACAACAGANTCTTGAAGACTATTCAGTCGACAACAGAGGTGATGTGGGTTCTTGGGTATGGGAAGCTGCCATGGAGGCCCTTGAAAAATGCACTTACATTATTTGCCGAAGTATTACTGTATATTCGGGGCATGGAATAAAGATGACACAAGCATATACTTTAAATGAGGGCTCTATAAGCAGTATACAAAAGAAAGAACTTGAAAAGGTTTATCAATTCAATGTGATGAAGGTAAACAAGGGAAAGCTAGGTGCAGTTAATGGAATGCAACCAGATGGGAAAATCGATATGTCAGCAATGCAATCAAGGGAGATATGGACAGGTGTAACCTATGGAGTTGCTGCTACTATGATACATGAAGGGACGGTGTTACTTGGGAGTCTACATGATGCTCCTTATGTTGATACTACGCAAGGTAGCGATGGATGCATTTTGACCGCTGAAATTCTTAGATTGATTTGGGACCCTGGGATTAGAGTGACTGACAGTTTAGTGACTGCTAGAGAGTGCTTTCAGGAGGTCTCTGGTGATGGTACCATACAGTGCAGTGTTTTCAGCAGAGGGTGCTACAGATCTCTTAGNGCTTTCAGGAGGTCTCTGGTGATGGTACCATACAGTGCAGTGTTTTCAGCAGAGGGTGCTACAGATCTCCTAGGATAATTTGGGACCCTGGGATCATCCTTGGATTCAGTTGGCTCAGTTAATTGATTGTGGATTTGCGTTGGCATTGCTTGAGGACAAGCAATCTTTGGCGAGGGAGGACTGTAATGTTCCCAAAAGTGACATGCATGCAAACCCTAAAAATGAGATGCGTGCAAAGCTTAGAAGTGACATGCATGCAAACCCTGAAAGTGAGATGCATGTAAACCNAATGAGATGCGTGCAAAGCTTAGAAGTGACATGCATGCAAACCCTAAAAGTGAGATGCATGCAAACCCTAAAAGTGACATACATGACATCTAAGCATTATTTAACGATGCATTCACCCAATTAAGTCTCCATGCGCATGCATGCAAGTCAACTGCAAATTAGAAATTAAAGTGACCTAATTAGGTCAAAGATTAGGTTTTGCGCAGTTGAACTTTATAAATAGAGGATAAAGCGAGAGGAGACTTCACTTATGATTATTGATTATTTTGGGAGCACTTGGATAGCAGCACAGCGTGCAGCACAGCAATTGGGGTTGGAGACGGAGTCTTCAGCTAACAGGATTTCGGCAGTGAAACATCTGTCCTAGTCTTATTCCGGGTAAGCCATACTGGTTCACCACTTGTTCTTCATTTCATTCATCAGTTATATCGCGCAGGGTAGAGATTGTTGCAGAGGCACGGTGCAGCCGTAAGAGGGGGTTTTCCACCAGAAAGCCCTAATCAGCTATTGGGTCTTCAGATCTCAGTTTCCTTCCGAAACTCAGGCATCATTCTCACCAGCAACTTCATACTCCGGTACCCAGTGACTATCAGCTCCATCTGAGCTCATCCGAATGAGTTATCAGCATTTCCAGACCACCAGGGGCGTGAGCAGCTGCTTTAGAGAACCAAAACGTTTTCATACTTAGAGGGTTCAGAACTGCAGTATATTCCAGCCAATCTCTCCGGCACAGCAAGGCTATCAGCCCTGCAAATCGGCGGATCCATCGGGCACCTCCTTCCTTGAGGGCATCACCTTTTTCTCTGATTGGGCGTCTTATTGCTGGAGCATTCACCCGAGACAACAGAGATCAGTTCCTCTCCGATCCAGATCTCAGTACTTGCAGACTTTATCTGCAGCAGTTCAGCCAGTTATCAGTGGTAAGTGTGCATTCTGTCTCACAAACCCTAACCCTAATTTTTCCTATAAAATAGGGATTTTTGCCTGGCAGTTTGTAAGCCCAGTTGTACCCGCATAATTGTTTAGAAATAGAAAATATCGGGATTTGGGATATTTCACCCTCTGTGCTTCACAGTTAGAAATCTCCAAAGGTTTATTTACGCCGCTCCCAACCCCCACTGTGGTCGATCCCGTTAGCCCTTCTCCAACATCTCGTTCGCTTGCAAACAAAACCCCCTCCGGCAGAGATGGGTCCACAACGCCCTTCCTTCCAAAACCAAAACCACCAGAACCCTCACCGAGAAAAAACGTTGAAACCTCTGGTATTTGATACGGAGACGGTGAAGAAAGTAACAGTTCGTACGGAGAAAACACCTCCTCGCCGGTGGCAAGTGAAGGTATAATTGCTGGAAAGCCTTCAACCTTAGAATGTGGAGGAACCTCCACCTCATCCGAGAAACTTACACCTGTCCCCTGCCAGAAAACTCCCTCCTCCAGATGGTCGCTAGAGTAATCTACCAACTCATCTTCAGCCATTGCTCAGTAAAAGGTTAAAATTCCATAAAAAAGAGTAAAAATTACCAGTAGGCAACAAGTTCATGCTTGCAGTAAAAAGAGTTTAACGTAGGTAAAACTGCATTGGCCACAGTGAGAGCAAACCCTTATGTTGCAAGCTTTGAAACCGCCGGCCAGCTCAAGGAGTAATAACAAAAAACCCGCCCTCCATACCTTTACCATGCCAGCGTGCCCCACCGCAGGTACCTATAGTACTGTCTACCTCGATCTCTGACAGGTTTGTACCCTACGACTTGCAACCCAGGCTTGCGGCCAATCAAACCCTACCCTTCCTTCATGAGTGCACAACCTTAAACACAGACCCTCTCGAAGCACCTTCCCAAATTGTCCCTGAAAAATCCACATCATACATATATATTTCAGATTTCTTCATAAATTATGAATCATGATTCATAATTATAGATTCAATTATTATTTGAACAATGAACATTCACATTGGAAATTTGAAACATAAAATTTGATAAATCAAAGACTTGGTAGATATTAATTGGAAGACTAGAAGTTACATGAAATTTGATAAATCATTGTACCAGGCAACTTTAACAAACAGTGAAACTTAGGCCTGAAGATATACTTGAAATCTTATTTTAAACACCTATATGTACTATTGTTACATGCAATAAAAAATTGCAAATTGCCAAATATATTCTTGGGTTGATGTGTGTATTTCTTAGTATTAAATACATATGTATATTTTTTATGTGCACATTTGGCAGTCAAATTATGTTCCATGAGTGTTGAACACAAAACCATAAACACATTCATTGTAAATCGATGCAAAATCAGTCTACTAGATTTGGACAATATTAAGTGGAATTTGAACATTGTTGCAAAGTGTTTGACATAGGCCCTGAACTAGACTCCATACGCAGTTAGCAAAAAAATAGTCCATATTTGGTCGGGGGTCATTACATTTTCCCCAGCGGATTGCATTTTACTGAGTCGATCGTACCCCTAAAGTACCCAAACATGGGGTACGCCGTACTATTTCGCCTATAAGTACCTTTTTTTTATAATGGTGTCTCGGGTACATGGAGCCAGTATGGGGTACGACAAGAGACGTATCTTATGAGTACTCAAGTACTCGATACATGTATGTGTACCCTCCCTCGGGTATGGGCACCTTGGATACATAGTACGAAGGCGATGTCACTGATGATGTAGTTGTGGATGAGGCAATCGATTTACTCAAAGTACTTTGTTGTTTAGGGGGATTACTAGATTTATAATTTTCCAACCTCTTCATGATAGAGTCTATCTTGGTGTTTATCCTTGTCACCAATTTATCGAATTGGTTTTTTAATTAAGTCATCAATGTTCTAGCATGTGGAGTCATATTATTTGACACCATTTTGCATTTTGTGAAAAATAAAAAAAAATATAATTATAACAATAGTTATTGAATAGTAATGTTATTATATATTATATAAGTGTGATTGTTTTATAAAATCACGTGTGGTTTTATAAAACAATGTGTTGTTTTTTTTTGTTATTTTCTTCTTTTCTTTTTCTTTTATCCACGAGTCTTTCTTGCTTCCTTCTTGTATTAAAAAAAACCACGTGTGGTTTCATTTAAAACCACGTCCCCGCTCTGATACCACTGTCATAAACCGAATCTAGTTTACTTTGTCCTAGAACAGTTCTTGTTCTTTTACCCAAAATCCATGGGTGATATAAATGTATAAATGTTATTGAATATAAGATATAAGATGATGATAAAATTGCAATAAATTGACCCGCTTAAATATAGCTTGTAACGTATTTATTTATTATTTTATGTAACATTCACCTAAGACAAACCTTGTTAGGTTGATCACTTTATTTTTTCCCTCGATCTTGGTGCGGATGATTATAAGCGTTGTGTAGAGTCCTATCCAACATCCACTTCTAGATTGGTGAGATCTCACACTTCTTTTAGATCTACAAGTAGCGGACTAGCTGCCACCAGTGCCTTGAGGAGGCTTTGGTCACAACATAGTTCAATTAGTTGCCCCCACACTATTTCGCGTAGTCAAAGTTCCATTGCCATTTTCTCCCCAATGGCCTCGAGTGTTAGGAGAGTTGTAGTAGATGTTCGGCTCCACCCAACATTCACACACCTAGGGTCCCTTAGTCTAGGTTTATTTTTTGAAGAGATTATCAAAGAATGTATTTGCCCCTTCTTGACTATCAATGACTTTACTGGGGAGTGCTCTTCTTCGTCTTCCCCTCCTACTTATCCATCTATTATCGAGGTATGATGTGTGTTGATACCAACATTTTATGTTCAACATGGGTCTTTCATTCATATTATTATAATATTTGTATTATTTAGCTCTTTAACTCTTTTGCTTTATGTAAATTCATGTTAGTACTAGTGGTCGCTTTTGCACTTCTGCTATGTACTCACATGGGTTGTACTTTTGAGTTCCATTAACTTTGGCACCTACACTTTTGTGATGCAAGTGTAGGTGCCAAAGAGGACTTGGCAAAGTGTATGCTTGCTAGTTGTGGATTTTTGGTGGAGCAACCAGCTTTGGTTCAGAGCGATTCTTAGCTAGGAGGATTTGCTAGCTAGGGTCAGACAGTTGGTGCGACGCAAGCTTGTTGAGGTTGCCCTAAGTAGGTTTTGGAGAGCATTGGAGAGTGCTAGCTTGTGACAAACTTGCAGGACTATCTTGTACCAGCTTTGGAAAAGCTGTTGGTATCTACTTGTAACTTCATTTTATGTATACATCAAGAGCTCTTCACTGTCCAATTTTGTGTATTGATAATTTCAGCTTATGTTCTCATGCTGATTGAGCAGTTTCTAGAGATGGTTATGCATGCTGATTTTAGATAATAGTGAATAGATTTTGTTAAGTGATTTGACAAACCTATAGAAGCTCAGTGGACAGATTTATGGCTATATTAAAGCTGTTGTAATAATTAATTTTCATATCTGTTATATGTTGGTAATAGTGCCCTAAGCGCTGGGAAAATATTTCCTTTGAAGTACAATTGTTCGTTGTTTATTTTCTTGGGTTTCCTTGTGTATTTGGTTGGACATAAGTGAAATATATACTAATGTAATTTATATTTCAGATTCAGCCCGAAGGCTGAACCCTGAAAGCTCACAGGAAATAGATCCGGGAAACCTCAAGTTTTATTTGAAATTTTCATTAAAAGCCATTTTCGAGAAATTTCAACAATGGTGACACTTGTTTTAATCTATACAATGACTTTTTCAACTTGCAAACATGATGTGATTACTGCATGTAGACATATTGTTCTGACTTTCGAGTCACCATTTAAGAAAGTGCTTTTGACATCCATTTGGTGCACATTCCAATTGAATTGTGCCGCGAGTGCTACACCAACATGATTGTTGCCATTTTGGTTGTTAGAACAAATGTCTTTTCACAATTAATTTCTTTATTATGTGCAAATCCTTTCGCTACTCGTTAGAAAGAAGGGAATACTTCCTTTCACATATAGTCTTGCTTTGTGCTTATCAACACATCCATTTAACCTATACTATTTTCCCATAGACCCATATACAACCGATTGCTTCCTTAACTTGAGATAATTTAAACAACTCCTAAGAGTTGTTCTTCATTAGTGAGTTGTGTTGATTGCATGGCTTTGCCCCAAATTTCAATTCTATGTGCCTCATGAAATGATGTTTACTATGCAACAAAACTTATCAAGGCCATGCCCACCTTTGAAAAATCTTATTTTGTTTTCCTTTCCAAGTAGGTATTGTCCTTATGCTTTCATCATTTTGTTATGTTATTTCATCCATTGCTACACCTTTTAGAATTTATGTAGTATCACTTTAACTTTTTATTCTTTTCCCCAAATTGTTTTGATCTCTCTTCCCACTTTTTAATTGTTAATGTTTCCCCATTAAATTTGGACTTGATTATCTTGCCTTGATTTTGAGTTCTCATCAAATATTAGAGTCTTGATTACAATGTTGTTATTGCTATCTAGATCAAACATTCTATATTCTTTAGAAATATCATTGTATTCCTTGATGTCTGAGTGAACCATTGAGGTCTTATGATAGAGCTAGTAGGAGCTTGTGGCTCCTCCTCTGCACCTAAAGGTTGTTGCCTCGAATTGGAAGTCGCTAGTAACCCTGGCGCAACCTTCAGAGCTTCTTGCTCCCCATCCTATGTCATTGGAAAAGGCTCATGAGATTTCCTGGATGCAATGTCTTCCTTAAGCTTTACATCCTTTCTTACAATTGACTTTCTCTCCCCTAGAATGTAGATCTTGTAGGTTTTTGAAGTCTCACTATAACCAACAAACAAACCCTCTTTGGTGGAGGGCTCCAATTTGGTCCTCTTCTCGACTAGTAAACTAGACAACCAAAGATGTGGAAATGACTCACCTTTGGCTTCACACTAGTGAATGCCTCCTTTAGTGTCTTGACCTCCAAAATCCTGTGAAATGAAGAACTCAACGTGAAGAAGAACTTTGACTGTAAAATAATGTTTTTCTTCATAAATTCCGATTTATAAATTATTACAACAGAAGTCCCGAATATATATGTTTTTATCGGGTGTATGAGTATGACTTTTCATGATGACCAATTAAAATTTATTATACAATTTTAGTTATAATTATTATTATATTTTTATTTATTTGTTTTCTTATATTTATCTAATTATTTATATATAACATTGCCCTCTTCTTTTAAGATGCTTTGTCCTCAAAGCAAGGTATTGACGGATACTGCTGAATGGACTTCTTTGTTTCCCAAGAAGCATCTTCCTTTGGGCAATTCTTCCACTTAATAAGGTATTCTTTGATTATTTGCGAACGTAGTCTTCTTTCTTTGATATCGATGACAACTTCTAGTTCTAAAATGAGGTTCCCTTCTTTGTCTAATGTCGGAATTATCGTCTGAGCAGTCTGATGTTGACCCAATAATTTTTTTAGATTCGAGACATGAAAAACGTTGTGAACTCGACTCTTACCTGGTAACTTCAATTCACATGCTATTGGGCTAATCTTTTGGATGATTTGATATGGTCCATAAAACTTATGAGCCAGTTTATTCTTTTCTTGTTGCTTAAGTGACAATTGCTTATATGGCTGAAGTCTCACAAATACCCTATCTGCTACTTCAAACTCTCGTTCTGTTTTATGTAGATCTGCTTGCTGCTTCATACGATTTTGTGCCATAGTTAAATTATCCTTGAGTAACTGCATTACTCTTTGATTTTCTTCGAGTTGACTTTTTACTGCAGGTACCTTTGCATCACTTTGAACGAGTTCTTTCCATTTGGGAGGTGCATAACCATACAATGCTTGAAAGGGTGTCATTTTGACGGATGTATGATAGGTGGAGTTATACCACCATTCTGCAAGATGTAACCACTGTAACCATTTGTTCTGCTTGACAATGACGAAACTACAAAGATAGGCTTCCAAACATTTGTTAACGACTTTCGTTTGTCCATCTGTTTGGGGATGATAGGCTGAGCTCATGTTAAGAGTGATCCCAATTTGCTTGCAAAATTCCTTCCAAAAATTGCTTGTGAATTTGGCATCTCCGTCACTAATGATGATTTTTGGAAATCCATGTAATTTGTAGATATTTTTACAGAATACTTCAGCGATTTGTTTAGCGGAGTTAGTTTTCTTAATACCTATAAAATGTGTATATTTTGTTAATCGACCCACTACCATGAAGATTTTGTCCTTGTCGTCGGATAAGGGTAACCCTTCAATAAAATTCATGTAGATTTCCTCCCACTTTTGTTATGGAATGTGAAGCGGGTGGAGTAGCCTTGGAGTCACGGCATTTTCGCTTTTGTTTCTTTGACCACTGTCACACTTGGCTACATACTTTTGAATGTCTTTATACATCCCTTTCCAGTAGAAGGATTTCTTGGTATTGTAGTAAGTTTCGAAAAAACTTACATGTCCTGTGGCTGGGGAATCATGAGATTCTAACAATACCTTGGTCTTAAACCTGGATGTTGGGATTAAGTAGATTCTTCCTTTATATCAAAGGATTTCATTCCTCCATTCGAATTTTGGACCTTGATTTGGATCATGGATTAAGGCACATGTGTCTTGGTCCTTGGCATATTCACCTTAGATTTCATCCAACCAGTCTAGAACTGCAACTAAAATCGCATAACCTTTAACTTCTTCATCTTTTCGGGAGAGGGCATCAACAACTACATTGTCCTTTCCTCTCTTATGTAGTATTTCCATGTTAAATGTAGCAATTTTTTCTATCCATTTATGTTGTTCAGTGGACAATGTTTTTTTTTGTAGGAGATATTGAAGACTGTTATGGTCTGTTCTTATCAAGATTTTTCTCCCTAGAAGGTATTGCCGCCATTTTGCTAGAGCATGTATAATGGCAAGCATTTCCTTATCATATGTGGACTTCAATCTCTCTGTCTTATTGAGCTTCCGGCTTTCGAATGCTATTGGATGACCTTCTTGCATCAAGACTGCTCCTATCTTGAACCCTGAAGAATCACACTCAACCACAAAGGGTTTTGTGAAATCCGTTGTTGCTAATACTTGCGTTGATGACATAATGTTTTTCAATGCTTCAAAACATTTTTTGGTTTTATCATTCCAAATGAAATGAGTTTTTCTTCAATAAATCTGTTAGAGGGGTAGTACTATGGGCGTAATTCTTCACAAATCTTCGATAGTACCCTGTCAAACCTAGAAATCCTCTTAATTTCGAGATGTTATCTGGCTTGGGCCACTCAGTGATTGCCTTGATCTAACTTGGATAAACTTTGACTCCTTCCTTCGATATTATATGGCCAAGATAGTCCACTTCTCTTTTTCCAAAAGTCCATTTTGACATTTTTGCAAAAAATTGATGCTCTTCCAAGATGGTGAGTACTTGATCTAAATGTCGCACATGCTCTCTCCAAGCTTTGCTATATATGAGGATATCATTAAAAAATATTAATACAAACTTTCGCAAATATGGCTCGAACAATTTGTTCATTGCGGCTTGGAAAGTGGTTGGAGCGTTAGTTAAACCGAAGGGCATTACCTTGAACTCATAATGTCCCTCATGGGTACAAGAGGCAGTTTTTGCTACGTCGTCTAATTTAACCTTGATTTGGTAATACTTTGATCTCAAGTCTAATTTCGAAAAGTACTTAGCTCCATGAAGTTCATCCATCATCTCATCGATGAATGGGATCGAGAATTTATTCTTAATTATTACCTTGTTGAGACCTCTGTAATCTATGCACAACCTGAAAGATCCATCCTTCTTTCGAACTAGCACTACTAGAGCTGCATAAGGGCTTATGCTCTTTGAAATGACTCTACATTTTAACAAATCTTGGGTCAGTCTTTTGATCTCTGTTTTATGGTGATGTGGATATCTGTACGGTTTGATATTGTCAGGTTTTGCCCTTGATTCTATCTCAATAATGTGCTCAAACTTCCTTTTTGGTGGGAGCTCCATCGAAAGCTCTTGGAACACGTTGTGGTGTTTTTGTCAATACTGTCACTTTCATAACATTGTTGATTTGATCCATTTTT
Source organism: Pseudotsuga menziesii (assembly GCA_001517045.1). Classification (NCBI taxonomy): domain Eukaryota; kingdom Viridiplantae; phylum Streptophyta; class Pinopsida; order Pinales; family Pinaceae; genus Pseudotsuga; species Pseudotsuga menziesii. The sequence continues at coordinate 196,584 of LPNX010099905.1, read as the reverse complement.
ATCTTAAGTCATATGTCGTGAATGAATAAAATTCATAGTGTGTTGGGCAAGCATCCTCCACTTTGAATTTGTATTGGCTAGGAATCACATCTATCACCTTCCTTTAGCCACTTTGGAGACTTAAACTTCCACTCACATCTTTATCTAAGATCTCCTAATCATCAAGCTAGGTGCGCTTCACTTCTAAGTTTCAAACCCAATTAAATTTCTAGGTGCACTTAGTCATCTTATAAATAAATTGAACTTGTACTTGAGAAAGCTAGGCCACTTTGTTGTGTTCTTAAACATTGCATGTGGAAAACCCCTAGTTAGTACCTTGGAAAGTTTAGTTGGGGACACCCCTCGTGGTTAGTCTAGATTTTCCCTAGGAGATTTAGGAAACCTAAAGAGAGAGAGGCCTACCTGTGTGACACTTATGGGTAGATCTCTGAGTTTTGCTGGTTTAAGCAGTTGTTTTTCCTTGCAATCACATGATTGCTAAATTATGCTACAACAGGTCCCATTTTCATCCATGAATGATATGGATTGGTTCTTTGCAATGGAAGGATTTTAGGTCACTCTTTGGTTCATAGCCGAATCCCTACCTTAAGAAACTGAAAACAGTCTTATAGAGAATCCTAAGTGGTTGATTTTGTCAGAAATGCCAATGTTGAAAGCAAAAAAGTAAATGTGTTGATTAGAGTTGGTTGCATATGCTTATGATTACACATGCCATTAGTTGCTTATCTTGTTCGCATAAAAGCATCAATGGTACAGGTGGTTATGTTAAGATTCAATATGCTAAGATGGATAACATTAGTATTCAATTCAATTTCACAACAATAGCATATTTAAGATCACTGAAAGAACACAATCACAAGATAGACACAGATTTATCCTGGGAACCTCTAGGGGAAAAAAACCCAACAAAACTTCTTCAATATAGATGATCAAAAGTACAAAGACAAAACCCCAAACAAGTTCTCCTTCTCCTTGCAGATCTCTCACTCTCTCTCTCTCCTATGCGATTTACACAAGTGAGTGCGTGTGTGTTCAAATGAGGAGCGCATCACTCCTATTTATAGTTTATCTTCCACTTGACTTTTTCACTAACTAGGTCGGCCCCAACAAACTTAATTGGGTCGACTTACCTAGGAAGACTCAACAAATATAATATTACTTTCTGGAGGGTTCTATCGACCCAACTTACAAAGGAGGTTTTACCTCATGACTCTATGTTGACCAAATACAATAATAACATCCCGACGGAGGAATAAAACATCTCTGAATAAATTACAATAATAAAATACAATAGAATATTATTCGAAGTTACAATATTTTGACACTCCCCCTTAACGAGAAGGGTATTCTACTGACAAAAACAACATCAACTGTAGGAGCAAGGAGAGAGAGCATTGTCAACAACATCAAGGTGATACATATATAAATCATTGGAAGTTTTCTTCAACAACATCAGCTTCTGGAACAGTTACTAGACGTTGGAACATCTTCAACATCTTCAGTACTGGAGCATCGTCTTCATCTTCTGCAGTACTCGATCACTCGATTGTCTACAACAACACTTGATCTTTCGATCAACGACAACATCATCTCCAACAACATAACCTGCAACACACATGATCCAATTATAGGATGATCAATCCCTTTCACTTTAGGACATAAGTCCAAGGATGATGCAATCCTAACCGCATCACTGAGACAAAAGTCTGAGGATCACTTTAGGACTAATGTCGAGGGATGATACAATCCCAACTACATTAGGTAGACAAAAGTCTGTGGATCACTTTAGGACTAATGTTCAGGGATGATACAATCCCAACCACATCACGGAGACAAAAGTCTGCGAATCACCTTAGGATTAATGTCCAGGGATGATACAATCCCAATCACATCACGGAGACAAAAGTGTGCGGATCACTTTAGGACTAATGTCCAGGGATGATACAATCCCACTGCAACATCATCATCATTGCTCCCTCTTTTTAGGAGGGGCCTTTCGAACCACACCAAGCTTGTCACGGAAGTACTCAAACTTCACTCGAGACAGAGGCTTAGTCAACACATAAGCAACTTGCTCATCAATGCTCACATATTGGAGCTTTATAGCTCCCTTCTGTACCATATCCCATATGTAAAAATACCAAATTTCTATGTGCTTTGACTTGTCATGGAACATTGGGTTTTTCATCATCTTTATACAACTCTGGTTGTCACATAAAATCACAGTGGTATCCAACTCCAGGTCAAATAGACCTGACATCAATTTTCGAAGCCATATGGCTTCACAACTAGCAGAACAAGCTGCTATATACTCTGTTTTAGCTATGCCGAGAGCAACATTGGACTGCTTCTTGCTAAACCATGAGATCATGGCAGATCCCAGACAATAACATCCACCTAAGATGCTCTTCCTGTTTGAGACACTTCCATCCCAATCTGCATCTGTATAAGCATACAATTTGTAGTCATGATCTCCAACATAGCATAGACCAAAGTCTATCGTACCTTTCAGGTACCTCATCACATGCTTTGCAGCTACCAAATGAACACGTCTAGGCTCAACTAGATATTGATTCAAGGTGTTCTTAGCAAAGCATATATTTGGCCTGGTATTCGTCAGATACATCAACGACCCAATAATTTGTCTGTATTGAGTCACATCCACTAACTCTGATGATTCATCAGCTAACAACTTCAGGTTGGTATCCATGGGTGTGGCCATGACTTTACATTCCAACATATCAAATCTTTTTAGGATTTCCACAGCATACTTTTCCTGGTTGAGAAAGATTCCTTATGGGTTCTGCCATACTTCCAAACCTAGAAAATAGTGCATCAATCAAAGGTCTTTCATCTCAAATTCTTCAGCGAGCTTTTTCTTGCACTCTACAATCTGTTTCTCATTTCCTGTCAGAAATAAATCATCCACATACAACAATAATATGACAGGTTCATCATCCATAACGTTAAAGTAAAGGTTAGGGTTAACTTTACTTTTGGTAAAGCCCAAGCTTGTCAAAAAGCTATATATCCTTCCATACCAAGCTCTAGGAGCTTGCTTCTATCCATACAAAGCCTTTTTCAACTTGCATACGTGAGTTTGTCTGTCTTCAACTTCAAATCCTTGTGGTTGTTTTATGTACACTTCTTCCTCAATAACACCATTAAGGAAAGTTGTCTTCACATCCATCTGGTGTAAGTTCCACTTCATCATGGATGCAAGTGCCATGATGGTTCTAATGGAAGTGTACCTTGCTACTGGCGCAAATGTCTCTTCATAATCAATTCACTCTTTTTGAGAGAATCCTCTAGCCACAAACTTTGCCTTGTATTTCTCAATACTTCCATCAGCTGCATGCTTTATCTTGTAGATCCACTTGGAAGATAACAGACTTTTGCCTTCTGGTTTGGGAACTATATTGCAAACATCATTCTTCATTATTGATTGGTATTCTTTCGTCATTTCTTCTACCCATTCTTTCTTCTGTATAGCTTCTTCAGAACTGGTAGGTTCTTGATCTACAAAATCACACATCAAAGCCACATAACTGGAAAATGGCTTTGGCTTCTTGCTTACCCTTGTGGAGTCTTCTGGATCTCCATACTTCTCTGCTTCTTGTATAATTTCTCTTGCCCAAGCATGCTTTCTCTTTCGTGACATATTCATAGTGGGAGGTTCTTGAGATTCTAACATATCATGATCTTCTGGTGTTTCATCTTCGAGGGAGGGTGTAGCTTCTACATTCTTGGGAGGTACATCTTCTTCATCTACTTCTTCATGCTGGCACTTTCTGGACCTCTTGAGAGCTGCTTCTTTATCAAATGTTGCATCTCTACTAATCTCTATGTGATGGAATCCTGGAATATATATCCTGAAGGCTTCAAAATCTTTTGAAGTATATTCTCCACCATTGTTTGTTCTGAGTGTCTTGATTCTTCTTTCTGAATGATTCTCTGTCAAGGCTTTGAATTCCTTGAATTTTCCAAATACTTCATCCTTTGCTTTCAAGAAATATATCCATGTCTTTGTTGAATAGTCATCAATAAATGTAACATAATATTCATAACCACTCAAAGATGTGGAGGGCATTGGACCACATACATCTGAATGGATTAATTACAACATACCTTTAGTCTTTGTCTCACTCTTCGAAAATGGATTCTTGATATTCTTTCCTTTTTGCACATCCTTTGCAGATGGCTTCATGATCGATCTTCAGATCAGGTAATCCCGTTACTACTTTGCTCACATGGGGTAGTGCTTTGTAGTTGATGTGAGCAAGCCTCCTATGCCATAATTCACTTGGGCTAGTGGTCTCATGAACAAGGGTTGTTTCTGAATGTCCCTTGAGTTTATATAAGCCTCCTTCTTCTTCACCAATGACAACTGCATCTTCAATTGATTTTCTTTTGGGACACATAATTACTTGTCCATCTATGAATGTAACCCTATATCATTTCTTATCTAATGCTGAGATAGAGAGTAAGTTCTTCTTCAAACATGATACATATAAGACTTCCTTCATCTTCATGGGGGTTCTAGAATCAAGCTTATAGCTTGCTTCACCAATTCCTTTGATAAGATATTGATAGTCATCTCCTAATGATACCTTCTGAGGAGAGTTATTCTCTTCAAGTTTTGACAAAGTTTTCTTTTGTCTCGTCATGTGCTTTGAAGCACCACTATCAAATTTCAATAAGCCATGTATCTTCTCTTGGTGTCACATACCCAGAGAGTGCAGAGAACAATACATACTCTTCTGCATCTTCTTCTTTTGCTTGTTTTCTTAGAGGTCCTTCTTCCTCTTCTTATTCATCTTCATCTTCAGCTAGGTGTGCATGATGTCTTTTGTTGTTGTTCTTCTTCTTGTATTCTTCTTTCTTCAATGGACAATTTCTGGCAATGTGTCCTAGGCTCTAGCTTGTCACAATTGAAACATTGAAAGTTGGAGTAGTTTCTTCTTGGATTGTTTCCTCTTGTCCTTTGGAACTTCTTGGGAGGTTGAGACTCCTTGTGGATTTCCTTCTTGAAGTTAGATTGACTTCTTCCTCTCTTGGTATGGGTGGCCAGGGCTTGATCATCTTCTTTAAGTAGAGCTTCTCTATTGGCTACTCTAGCCCTCTCTTGGATGCAATCTTCCCATACAATGTCGAATTTCATGCTTTCCTTTCTGGAACACATAGTCTGGATGAATGAATCCCAAGGTCTAGTGGGACCATTGAGAGCAGTCATAACTAGCTCATCTTCATCAAGGGAGTCTCCAATGGCTTCTAGTTGTTCCTTGAACTGGGACACCCTTGTGAAGTAGTCTTGGATGGATTCTCCTTCCACATCTTAGTACTCTTCAATTGAGTTCTCAAATTCATCTTTCTATTGATGTTCCTTCCTTCATACATTTTGGCTACGGCATCATACCTATCCTTTGGGGTCTTGTTGGATTTTCAACAATTCTTTTTCTCCCTCGTGATACCAAGGAAAAGCAAACCGATGATTCCAGCAAGACAATAATTATTTGGCAATTCCTAAGGAGGATGGATGTTTGTGCACTCATTCCCTTCACAGTTATTGTTGGCTATTGAATCAGGTACTTTCGATGGACAGATAGATCTTCCGAAGACCAGCCTGTAGTTTCGTGTTGCCAGAATATAACCGGATTCTCCATTATGTCTCTGACTCCTTGAGGAATCAAGTGGTCTTTGATAGAATCAACAATGATCCTTATTGCCCTAATCAGGTCCTTCTTGTGCTTCTCCTTAGCTTCATCCTCTTCAGGTTCTGCAACTTCTTCCTTGATGTATTTGGCAAGATCATTCTCTTCAAGAATGAGGCCAATCCTATATTTCCATGCTTGGAAATTCTCTATGCCTTCTAGCTTATCCTCAAACTTAGTGCTTGGGGCCATCTTATCCAGGAGGTCACCAAAAAATGAAATTTCTCAAAATGTAAAACTGACCTTACCAGGAAATGCGCTTGACTGAGGCGAATTGACTTGTACACTTGGTTTCTAGAGATTCCAAATTACCTCTCAAAATTGACTTGCAAAATTATGATCTGCAGTTTCTGCAGTTTTCTGGTCCAAAGTCAAACTAGGGTTTGACTTTCCTGGAGATCTACCCACTCAAAAATCTTGATCTAGGGCTCAATAGATGCGCCCTAGGGAGGCACAACTTTCTATGTAGTCAGATTTCCAAAATTCTAACTTTGATAGAAACCCTAATTTCTTGTCGGAGGGAGAAGAGAGAGAGTTTCACCTTTGTGAAAGTTGTCCTATTCAGGCTAGCTTTGAAACCATGTTAAGATTCAATATGCTAAGATAGATAACATTAGTATTCAATTCAATTTCACAACAATAGCATATATAGGATCACTGAAAGAAACGCAATCACAAGATAGACACATATTTATCCTAGGAAACCCTATAGGGGAAGAAAACCCAGCAAATATTCCTCAATATAGATGATCAAAAGTACAAAGACAAAACCCCAAACAAATGATCCTTGTCCTTGCAGATCTCTCTCTCTCTCTCCTATGCGAGTTACACAAGTGAGTGTGTGTGTTCAAATGAGGAGCGCATCACTCCTATTTATACTTTATCTTCCACTTGACTTTTTCACTAACTAGGTCGGCCCCAACAAACTTAACTGGGCCGACTTACCTAGGAAGACTCAAAACAATATAATATTACTTTCTGGAGGGTTCTATCGACCCGACTTACAAAGGAGGTTTTACCTCATGACTCTATGATGACCAAATACAATAATGACATCATGACGGAGGAATAAAACATCTCCGAATAAATTACAATAATAAAATACAATAGAATATTCTTCGAAGTTACAATATTTCAACAGGTTATAGGTAGAATAATCCAAAGAAGATCTGTTAGGAACCGATTAGACTAAATCTTTTATACATATACCTACGTGTGACATCCAACGTCTGTACATCAGATCCCAATAAAGGCAATATTGCATTTGGACACCTGAGAGTTCCAATCTGAACTTAACTGGTAGCCGAGACCTTGAAAAGAGAACTGTTACCAGTAGGCCTGCCAAGATCATGACCTAGCAAATAAAACTGTTACCAACTCCTCAGCTGTAGGAATCAAACTTGAAACCAAATTCCTACAATGTTCACCTTGGTATGCAAGTTCTTTTGTTTATTCTGCAGGTCTTCCAGCATGAATATTTGGAACAGATTTCATTTGTATGTACAAGGATCTGTGGAAAACAGGTGTGGAATGTCTTAAACCCACAGAACACTGCAGGAGAAGGTGCAGAATGCCTTAAAGCCGGAGAACACTGCAGGAGATAGGTGCAGAATACCTTAAATCTACAGAACACTTATGGGGACAGGTGCGGATTCCCTGTGGAAATCCGTGGAATACAGTAATTGAACATCCCAATAAGGGCTTACACCCAGAAAACACCATGTTTCCTAATTTGACTCTCCTGGACAGAAAGCTGGACCTAAGTATAAGTTGCAGGGGATGGTGGAAGGTCAGGCTTGGGGTTCACTCTTTTGGCTGCAGACACATTAAACTTGCATCCTGTATTTCAGGAAAGAAATTGTGGTCACTACCAGACTTAGTGACCTGGCACGGTAGCCAGCTAGCTAAGGAGCTGAGCTGTACTGCCACGTGGCATGATAGCCAGCTAGCTAAGAGCTGAGCTGTACTGCCACAAGTAGGTATTAAAGTTTTAAACCCTTATATTTATCAAAAAAATGTTGGGTCAATAGGTAGTGTCAAGGGGGTGCTACAGATTCAAACATGTAGAGAAAACACACGTTGGAGGCAGGAATTTCTTTTGTTCAAAGAAACCAGTTTATTGTTGCAATCTTTTATCATTAAATGTGAGTGACAGCTGTTTTTGCCCACCTTTAGGTTTAAACAGAAGTTCAATGTGCACTGCACTTTGGTGGTTTTTGTGGTAATGGTAATAGAATGAGATTCTATAAAGAGAGGAAATTTTGCATAACAGTGTATCTGAATTTCGTTCACTAATCATAATCAATAGAAGCTTTGTGGCACAAGTAGCTGTCCCATTTGATTTTCTGTCTTTAGTATTCAGACCTATGTACAAATCTTAAGAAACAATATTGACAATCACAAGAATAAAGAGTAGATGATATTAGCAAAGTGATCTCTAAATATACTTACATCTTGTCTGCAGTTGATATTAGAAATGGAAGAGTTGTATCTCATGTGCAGTAGATATCAAGAATGAAAGAATCACATTTCATAACAAGTGTGTTAATAGCATGGACATGAGGTGCTTTGAAATGTCTTAATTTGTATCCTCAGTCTAATTAATCCAGAGAGTATGATCTTTGCTTTATCAATTTGAACACCCCACAATTTCAAATTGACTTTTTCTTTTTGAGATTTCAAGTGGAGTTTTCTTTAATCCTGGTAATAGTCCCAAAAAGAGCCTAAACACCATAAAAAGTACTTTATCTGTCTCACGTCGATCTTTGGCCAAATAAACTTCTTGTGCTATGGGTATTAAGCTTACAATTATATCTTTTTTTAATGCACACTACATTTTAGTAATTATCCATGAACCATTTGAATCACTTATTTTTTCATGTCTTAACTGCTTTTTTTATATACTTAGTATGGATACTTTCTCTTGTAGACTGTTTTTCTATTTCCCAAAATATCATTATTCCATATGGACACAAGGTGCTTTGAAATGTCTTAATCTGTATCCTCACTCTAATTAGTCCAGAGACTGTGAGCTTTGCTTTATAAATTTGAACACCCCACAATTTAAAATCAACTTTTTCTTTTTGAGATTTCAAGTGGAGTTTTCTTTAATTCCTGGTAATAGGCTCAAAAAGAGCCTAAACACCATAAAAAGTACTTTTATCTGTCTCACATTGATCTTTGGCCAAATAAACTTCTTCTGCTATGGGTAGTAAGCTTACAAGTATATCTTCTTTTAATGTACACTACGTTTTAGTAATTATCCATGAACCATTTGAATCACTTATTTTTTCATGTCTTAACTGCTTTTTTTATTTCCTTAGCATGGATACTTTCTCTTGCAGACTGTTTTTCTATCTCCCAAAATATAATTATTCCATATTTGTTTCTAGATCAATCTGTGTTGATTAGTAGTATATTGTAATTTATTGCTGAAATGTTATCTTTGATGCATTTTACATTAATGCTATGCATTATGTTTCTGCATCGGATTTATGTGATTTCTCTTCTTTGTCATTTACATGATAAGACATTTTAATTGCTATTCATAAGCATTTGTTATTCTTGTTGATGACTTTGTAGGTGGGGAAGGACATTGGCCATGGTCAAATTACTCTGTGATCTTCAGTCAGAGCTGAAGGGCCAACCACTTGGAGGGTCAACTGTTCAATCAATTAGTGTTGAAAAACTTGGCATTGGCAGAACATCGGTGGAGGTCATCAACTCAGGAAATCGGGGGAAAATCAGCAAAAAAAAAGGAAAACTTGGCAAGCATAAATTGGGACCTGAAAAACTTGAAAAAATTCGGAAAATGCGGCAACCTGAAAAACTTAGAAAAAATCAGAAAAATCTAGAGAAATTGGAGACAATTGCGACACTGCAATCAACCACTTCAATTGGCAAGGCTACAGTTTCACAGACATCTGATATAAGGTCAATAGTTTCCAGAAAGAATTCTGGTGACCTAGAACAGCAGAAGTGTACACAGGACTATTGCCAGCCTTCTAATTTGCCTGATCTAGGATCAAGCCCAGAATCCCAAAGTTTGGAAGGATGTGGTCAGGGTTTAATGTTTAGTTCAGGGGATTTTCCTACTCCCAGTGAACTGGCAAACCTCGATGAAACATTTTTGGCAAAGCGCTGTGGTCTTGGTTACAGGGCAAAGCGCATTTTGAAGCTTGCAGGGGACATTTGTAAAGGTACTACTGATCTAAGTTCTCTTGAAAGCTCCAATGGATCAACCCAGACAGGGATGTGTTTTGATGACTTGAAAGAACATCTCCTTAAGCTCGATGGTTTTGGTCCATTCACATGTGCAAATGTTTTGATGTGCATGGGAGACTATCGAAGTATTCCAGCTGATTCTGAGACTGTCAGACATTTGAAACAGGTCTGCACAATTGCTGTCTGTCTTTACTGTCTAGAGTTTTTCCTTTTTCGGGAACATACGTCATATATATATACAGAAAATATTTATGTCAGCAAAACAAGCGGAAGGGTATATACATACATACATCGTCCCTCCACATGGTACAAAAGAGGAAATAAAAGAAGAGTATGCCACTGTATCTAGAGACTTGGCATTTTTAACAAGTAACAAACCGTTGGCCAACCACTGCATACATACCTTGTTCCTCCACATGGTACAAAAAGCAGACAAAGAACTAACCTCATTATCAAAACAAACCTACAATGGATCTTCCAAGGGATAAACAGAGCAGAGATCCTTTTTTTTAACCATGGGAATCAGTAACTCGTCCAGATTACCTATGCTAGGCCCTAGGTTCAAAGCTTGCGGCTGCCACTTTAACCCAAGAGTATATCCAACAGCCTGCAAGCCAGATATACCAATAACTCATGACTTAGCAAGGGCCGAGACGTCCGGAGAAACACCAAAATATGGGGATCCCACTCCATGGGGGCGCCTACCCTTCTACCCTCATCACAACAAGCCAATGTCTCATAGGGGATTTGAACCCTGGTGGGGATATTGAAATTCACAACCCTCCACCATTAGGCCACCAACTCATTGACAACAGAGCAGAGATCCTTTGACAATGCCAAATACCACTGAAACGAGAATGAACTAAATAGCTGCAATCACCAAGCAGGGCTACCCACCAATGCACCCTTCCCTGGAGAAGAACTGAGTGCTATTCCTGAACGTACCTCCAATAACTTTTCACACACCAACAATCCAAGAACATGTGCTACACCATTTCTTAGTGTTGGCAAACTAGATAAAGCCTATCAGATAAACTAGTCTTTGCCAACCTGGCCTAGGAGAGGAGCCCCTGATAAATAACCGGCCACACAGGAACTTGCAGCTTGCAGGACAGTGGAACACTCTATGCAACTGACAAACCCACCATTCCTTTGGGTTGGAGGAAATTTAATGAGTGTTGAGGACTGAAGAAAATCCTGCGTTTTACTGTTTGCTGGTTTATGTCAACATTTCGTGGTTTTCACATACAGCCGGTTTTGCATTGGCTGTAGGTTACTTATGAAATTTTACTGAACAATTAAACACACAGTAAAATACACTAACAGGCTGAAAAACACATTTAACAATCACACCATAAAATGATAGACTCAGAGATTTTTGGCCAAAATCAAGCCCTGGAAAAACCCCCACGGGGAAAACCAGTTAGAGAGAGAGAGAGTTTTTATTATGCTTCAGAAAAAAAATCAGACATTCATATACAGTAAAAAATCCAACTTATCTCAACCCAGAAAAATAACCCTGCAGTCTGTCTCGGTTTCCGTGCTATTGCTGCCTCGATTTCTGTGCAAATCCTTCTTGAAAAACGTGCCAGAAATATCAGCAAATATCTGCCCTCGAAAACTGTGCCAGCATTCTCAGAACCCGTACTGTACGGACAGCATTTAATGCTGCTGTGCGTCCTCGATTTCTGTGCCAACAAATACAGAATGCTGCCTTGGGAAATGTGGTGTACCCACCTCAAAAACTGTGCCTGCTTTTTCCTTGGAAACCGTGCCCAAAACCGTACAGTACGGATGGCAATAAATGTTGCCGTATCACTTCTCAATTTTCGTGCCAGCAATAAATGCAGGCCGTACACACCTCGGTTTCTGTGCAGCAATAAAGGCTCCTCGATATTCGTGCCCACTCGAAGTCTCTTCAGCAAGCTGCCTCGAAAATCGTGCCCACTCTTTCCTCTCTTCAGCACTCTCTGCTCTTCTTCTCTCTTCTTCTCTCAAGAATGAAAAAATCAAGTGATTTGCTTTCCTCAACCCTTTTTGTCTAAACCCTAAGTGGGAATCTAATCCAACGGTGGAGAAAGATTCAATCCAATGGCTAAGATTCAATGAGAGTAAAAATCACATTTATTTAAATCACTTAAATAAATTTACTCACCCACTTAAATTTATCAAAAAGTGACTTTAACTTTATAAAGTCTCATTAAGTAGCTTTGAATGTGAGGGTCACCTTTTTTCCCTTTTCTAAGTGACTTCGGCAAAAAGTCACTTAGGGAACAAATTCCTAGGTACAAAACTAACACTCCCTCTTACCGAGGAAGGTGTTCTGCACCACTCCCAACTTATCTCTAAAGAAGACAAACTTCCCCCTCCCCAAAGACTTCGTCAGAATGTCTGCTACCTGCTCATCAGTGGATATATACTGTAGCTCAACTGCCCTTCTCTGAACATAGTCACGGATGAAATGGTACCTGATCTCAATGTGCTTCGACCTGTCATGAAACACTGGATTCTCAGAGAGCCGAATGCAACTCTGATTGTCACAATAGATCACCGTAGGCCTAAGCTGCTGATCAAATAAATCTACCAATAACTTGCGAAGCCACAGTGCTTCACAAGTAGCCTGACTGGCTGCCATATACTCAGCCTCAGCAGAACTCAGTGCAATGGACTTCTGTTTCCGACTGAACCACGACACTGTTGCCGAGCCCAAACTGAAACAACAACCGGAAATGCTCTTCCGATCCCTCACACAACCTGCCCAATCTGAATCTGTGAACCCAACCAAGCTGACTCCACCCGAACCCCTGTAGTCCAGACCATAATCCACCGTACCTGCAAGATATATCAGTATGTGCTTTGCGGCAGTCCAGTGCACACTCCTAGGCTCAACCATGAACTGACTAAGAGTGTTAACCGCAAAACACAAGTCTGGCCTGGTATTGACCAAATACATCAATGACCCAATGAGCTGACGATATAAAGTGGGATCCACCAACTTACCCTCGAAAGCATGAAGTTGCTTCCAGTTGGTGATCATAGGCATACACATCGGCTTGCAGTCCTCCATCCGAAATCTCTTCAGACTATCAACTGCATACTTCCCCTGTCCAAGGAAAATATGTCCAAGCTCCTGCCAAACCTCCATCCCCAGATAGTAATGCATCAGTCCAATGTCTGTCATCTCGTACTCCGATGCTAGATCTCTCTTGCAATGTGCAATGAGACGCTCATCACCTGTGATAAATAGATCATCAACATATAGCAGAAGAATGAGCGGATCTCCTCCAACGA
>LPNX010099905.1:124642-182197 GCA_001517045.1 Pseudotsuga menziesii | reverse complement strand
AGAATGGATAAGATCTAGCACCCCTGCAGCTCTCGTGTCACTGCTCGGAAAAGCAGTCTTGGTGTACTTTCCCAAAGCACACCCCTTGCACACATCACTCTACTCAATGCTGAACTCCGGTAATCCTGTAACCATGCTCCTCAACAATCTGAGAGTTGGGTGATGTAGGTGGTCCATCCTCCGATGCCATAGCTCACATAGCTCACTGCTGCTCCTGTGTGCTAGAGCGCACTGTGGCTGAAACAAGAGCTTGTACAGCTTTCCACATCTGACTCCAATGTCCATGGCACTAGACATACCTGTAGCCTTGGGATACACCTGCACTCTCCCATCTGAAAAGCACACCCCAAGACCCCTGTCCTCAATGGTGGAAACTGACACAAGGTTCTTCTTCAGCCCAGGGACATACAACACATCCCCCAGAGTCATGGGACTCATTGACTCCCTCTCAAATGTAATGGTCCCCCGACCAACAGCTCTAACAACGGTGTTGTCTCCAAGGACAACCTCCACATCTCTACCTGTCTGAGATAGCTCCGAGAACATCTCTCGAGCTCCAGTCATGTGGCTCGAGGCTCCGCTGTCAATATACCAAGTAGTAGAGGTGGATGGACTCCCCTGATGACCTGCCAACAATGAATGCTCACTATCCATATCCATGTCTGCGCTGGTGGCTAAAGAGACTCTCTCTCTCTCCATCTGTCCAGCATATAGGGAAAACTCCCTCTGAAATGCATCACCAAACTCATCAACTTCTGCTGAGGCTGCTGTCTGTTGTCCCTGTCCCTTCTTCTTCTTCTTGCTTGGACACTGTGAAGCATAGTGCCCAAACGCCTGACATGCATAACACTTGATTTTACTCAAGTCTTTCTTCTGCCCACTCTGCTGGTGCTGCTGGTGCTGCTTGGCCCCACCCTTCTTGGGACCCTTCTTCTTCTTCTTGCCCTTAGCTGCCAAAGCCACATTCTCGTCATCAACCCCACTGTGAGATGTACAGCCCTGTACAAAACCTCTCCTAGTCTCCACCTGCACAAAGTCATCCCAAAGTCTATCCCAGGTAGGTAGGTTCTCTCTGCCCACTATGGCTTGCACAAATGCACCTCAGGGCTTTGAAGCCCCATTCACTGCTGTGCGTACTAGCTCTGTAGGGGCTACCACCTCCCCAACCGTTGCAAGTTCATCCCGAACTGCAGAAATCCTGGTAAGATATGCTGTGACACCCTCACCCCCATTCATCTTTATACTTTTGAGTTTCTCTTTGAGAACCATCTTCCTGTTCTCATTGGAACTCTCATACAAACTGATCAAGGCTGACCACATCAAGTGTGCCCTAGTCTTGCCTGAAATGTGAGGGATTATGTGGTCTTTAACTGCATCTACAATGATCCTCCTAGCTTTACAGTCCTTCTTGTTGAAAGCTGATAGAGCTGCTGCATCTGCTGATGCGGGAATGACAACCGGGTTCGCTGTAGTGTTCCTAACTATATCCGGCCATAACTCATTCTCCTCCAGTATCAGTAAAATTCTGGCCTTCCACGGCACAAGATTTCCTGTCCCATCCAGCCTATCCTCCAGTCTAAGACCTGTAGCCATCTCTACACCAGCTCAACAAAGTGCTACTCACTTGACAGAAGGTAAAATACTAAAAATTTCCGAGATCTGAAAATTTCTGTGTGTCTGCAAACTATCACTGTTTTCTGCCCCCAAGCTTTGATACCATGAAGAAAATCTTGCGTTTTACTGTTTGCTGGTTTATGTCAACATTTCGTGGTTTTCACATACAGCCGGTTTTGCATTGGCTGTAGGTTACTTATGAAATTTTACTGAACAATTAAACACACAGTAAAATACACTAACAGGCTGAAAAACACATTTAACAATCACACCATAAAATGATAGACTCAGAGATTTTTGGCCAAAATCAAGCCCTGGAAAAACCCCCACGGGGAAAACCAGTTAGAGAGAGAGAGAGTTTTTATTATGCTTAAGAAAAAAAATCAGACATTCATATACAGTAAAAAATCCAACTTATCTCAACCCAGAAAAATAACCCAGCAGTCTGTCTCGGTTTCCGTGCTATTGCTGCCTCGATTTCTGTGCAAATCCTTCTTGAAAAACGTGCCAGAAATATCAGCAAATATCTGCCCTCGAAAACTGTGCCAGCATTCTCAGAATCCGTACTGTACGGACATCATTTAATGCTGTTGTATGACCTCGATTTCTGTGCCAACAAATACAGAATGTTGCCTTAGGAAATGTGGTGTACCCACCTCAAAAACTGTGCCTGCTTTTTCCTTGGAAACCGTGCCCAAAATCGTACAGTACGGATGGCAATAAATGTTGCCGTACCACTTCTCAATTTTCGTGCCAGCAATAAATGCAGGCCGTACACCTCGGTTTCTGTGCAGCAATAAAGGCTCCTCGATATTCGTGCCCACTCGAAGTCTCTTCAGCAAGCTGCCTCGAAAATCGTGCCCACTCTCTCCTCTCTTCAGCACTCTCTGCCCTTCTTCTCTCTTCTTCTCTCAAGGATGAAAAAATCAAGTGATTTGCCTTCCTCAACCCTTTTTGTCTAAACCCTAAGTGGGAATCTAATCCAACAGTGGAGAAAGATCCAATCCAATGGCTAAGATTCAATGAGAGTAAAAATCACATTTATTTAAATCACTTAAATAAATTTACTCACCCACTTAAATTTATCAAAAAGTGACTTTAACTTTATAAAGTCTCATTAAGTAGCTTTTAATGTGAGGGTCACCTTTTTTCCCTTTTCTAAGTGACTTGGGCAAAAAGTCACTTAGGGAACAAATTCCTAGGTACAAAACTAACAAGGACAAGGGCTAGTGCATGATGCTGGTGCAAAATGGAGTATCACTTTCGAGAGTAACTTCTGGAAGGGGTGATCAAAGCTCCACTTTTTGTCCTGCCAAAAATGTTTTAACATGGAAATATTTATTTGGTACACATCCTTGTGAGGGATGAGGCCAACAAATTCAGAAATCATAGGCTGGTTGGAGGGAACCAAAGCATGATCTCATGCCAAAGTGCACCAGTGATGCTAGAAATGTGACATTGAATCCCATAGATCTTTTCAAACGAAGATGCCTTTCTTACTCGAGCGATGGGCTTGGAAATGCGGGAGCTCTGCAGCCTCCAACTCCAAATAGATCATCTTGCCAAATCCCAACCCACTCTACTATCGGTCTTATTCCATTTGACCAAATCTGCCACTGTCTTCCAGGTTGCCCAAATACTCCTGAAGACTAACAAGCTTGCGAGAACATTTCGCGGGAAAGAGATGATGTCACACAAGCCAAAGATCCTTTGGACCTTGCTACATGCCAAGCGGTAACTAATTGATGCTGCAACAAGACTTGCTAAGGAACAACACCCTCCAAGCAGTGCACCACCCATTTGGTAGCAAGGATGCTCCCTTGGATAGCCACATTATCAACCCAAGTCCCCCTTTATCCTTCAACATGGTAGACATCCTGCGGGACCATCAAAAGGCGCCTCTCTCTAACATATCTCGACAACAATTATAAATGCAAAATTTGCTTCAAGCTTTGAAATTGAGCTTGGCTCAACAATTAACAAGAGACATAGTAAGTGTGAGAAGCTTGGATAATCCTTCCAACAATTGTTAGTTTCCCAACAAATGCAAGGTCTTTATATTGCTAGAAGTGAAGCTTGGTCTGCAGCCTCCAAAGACACCAATCCCACATAGCAACATGGGAAAGACCCACACCAAAAGGTATAGCAAGATACTGTGCAATGGCCCTCTATGGAACAAATGTCTAAGTTGAGGGAATCTAGCCAAGTTAGTTGTCCAATTTAATGTTATAAATAAATAATTATATAAAAATACAAAGACAAAGAATTAGAATTACTAAATAATTAATTAAATGTAATTATTAAGTGTAATAATTTTAAGACAATAGTTGTGACTTAATGAAAAGTCACCTTACAAACCCAATAAAGACTATATATTCGGGAATTTACCCTGTAAATTATTCATTCGGACAATTATTAATAATTTTTTTTATCAGATTAATTCTTCTACGTTGCATTGGTATCAGAGCATCGTCATCTGCTGCACCAAGCCGCCGTCGACCGCACACCCAAGCTACATCCCGCGTCCGCATATATCTCCCGCGCATCTTCTGCAGCCTCTGCGCTCCTCCACACTCAACCAACCGCTTGCTCCCTCCGCACCAGTTGCGTTTGTCTTTTCCCTCCTACTTTGCTGCTACTTCCTTCCTTCCCTCGTTGCTTCCATGCACTCGCAACCCCTTCTCCCACGCAAACTCGCACCGCGTGTAGCCATTCCTCTCGCCTGTAATTTCCTTCCGCAACCAACACTTTATCTTGCCGCTAAACACTCTCCCGCACTCCTCATCTGCACCCTCCATCCACCATTCTACAACATCATTGCCACCTCCTCCCTCAATCCGCTTACCTTTCCTCCTCCATCGCCCGTCACCCAAGTTGTTGTTCACTCTCTCGCACTACTACGCCCCTGTCGCCGTTGCCATTCCCTTCTCCCTGCATCATACTCTTGCCATACACTCAGCCTCCCACGTTGCAATCATCGTCGTCATCTTCCACCGCCGCCTCCACGTCAGTCCTAAAGGCAAAATAAAAAAAATATTATTATTCTAACAATAATTTTTTATTTATTAAAAAAAAAAATTATAATATATATATATATATACATAATATTTTTATTATAAAAAAAATCGTGGCTGGCTGGCTTCAGACCTCAAATAAAAATAATCAAAGTTCAGAATAGAGAAAATTCCAGTCATCGCTAGAATGGGAGATATCAATGCCAGATTGGACCAATTGGACAAAAAAGTCAACAAGAGATATGCATCAAGGCGGACATCGACAAAAACAATAACGAACTAACAGGGCTTAAGGCAGGACTAGAGCAAGGCATCAATACATTGCAGGAAGAACAAAAGAAGACATAAGATTCTATCAACACAATCTTGGCCAGATTACGGTCACCCACTTCATTTCCCCCACCTAGCTATAACCTAGACCCTTTCAATACACCCCCTCCAAATACGCCTAAATTGCCAGGCCAACATGACACGACGCCACCCACAAAGTTCTCTTCTTTAACATTCTGTCGATATCAATTCCCCAAGCACACGGATACCAAATAAGGTTAAAGCTAGAGTTACCCAAATTTGATGGTGACGAGAAGCAATGCATTGCCTGGATCAATAAAGTCGAGGAATACTTTGATATCCATAACATACCCTACGATAGCGAGAAGATTAAGTACGCCACCATGCAGTTAGAAGGAAATGCGTACAATTGCTACATGTGGTGGAAGACGACAACTCAAGTCTGTTACTTTAATTGGAATACTTTTAAAAATGATCTTTGGAATACATTCTGTAGTTGGGCTACCATGATGCAGCATACAGACTTGCCTCTTTTTCTGTTCCGGGCTATTTTTCACATGGGGTATTAGCATGGATCTTTACAAGTTCAGTTATTCCAGAGCCTTCTTCATTAGATTTTCCTTGATTTCATTGAGAAATTGGAGGAATAGATTCGAGTTCATTGAGATGCTTTTGGTGATGATCTAGTTCATTGTAGCAAAGCAGCAGATTAGAGTTGGTACACACAGTTATAGAGGGGCTTATCAGTTGGAGACATGCATATATGGTGAGATCAGGTATACACTTTCATGGTTTGATTTTGCTTTATGATGTATGTCAGATACCTATGCTTATCATGTTAGGATGATTATGGTGACCTGTGCCTATATCTATTGTGCTTTAACCCGTGTTATGATTAATTGAGGAATTTGATTTGAAGACTGTTGCTCATGCCATGCTTGTACAAATTGTAAACCTTGGTGCTAGGATGGTTCCATGTCATTTGTCCCCGTCCATCCTGTTCATCCACCTTCAATTTTATCGCATGACTTAGACTGATTGAGACTTGTGAGATTGAAGATCCTTTTCCCCATTGTGACCCCTATGTATGATCTATGTTGCAGGAAACGTGCCCCCCCCACGTCCCCAGCTTGTTTTCGTATGAAAACTTGGAAACCCGTACCGTACAACAAGGAAACTCGTTTCCGAGAGTGGGGACGTTTCTCGTTAAGGAAACACGTTTCCTTCGCAAGGAAACCCGTTTCCAAATCATTTTTTGCCCAAAAAGTGGCGTTTCCTCTATCAGTGCACTAAAACACGTATTTTTAAATTTTTTTTTGGGTTTTTCCTTCATCGACTGGGGGTTTAGAGGCTTCCGGAAAGTTCTTCAAGGCTTGGGTTTGTTATAAAATAACACCCAATGCCCATTTTTCCCACACGACTCAACATTTCTCTCATGGATTTCTTCATTGGCTCACGGTGGCTTCTAGTTCTATTTTTGAGGAGTATGAAGATGAGCCCGAGCATGATGACTATTAGTCTTTGGGCTTTAGCTCATGTTTTCTTTATATTTTCATTGTTCATGTTGATTTAGTATTGTACTTGTAGCCTCGTATGTAAATGTTGATTTTGGAATCTGGATATATATGTATTAAAGGCTTAGCCTCATTTTGAAGGCTGTATTTTTGGCTATTTCCACTTGCATTATGGAATCGTTTATGGATAAAATCATTGTGTTGTTTTTGGATATTACTACTTAGTACTTGCATTATGGAATCGTTTATGGATAAAATCATTGTGTTGTTTTTGGATATTACTACTTAGTACTTGCATTATGGAATCACTTATGAAATTATGAGTAAAAATGTTAAATATGATGTTGAATTTAATCTATCTATCTATCTATCTATATATATATATTACGTTTCCCCGTTTCCTAAATTTTTGGGGGTCACGTTTCCAATGCGTCCCCATTTCGGAAACTTGTCCTCGTTTCCCCGTTTCGTGCAACTTAGTGTATGATAGACTCCATGTTACTTTGTGTCTCTGGCTATGAAGTATGTGGCTTGGCCAGTGTGGCTGGGTTCACAGGGTAGTTCTCCTTTAGTTCTCAAAGCAAGTGCTCCATCAAAACAGTTTTGCTAAACATTAAAGCTTCGGAACGCATAAAAGCTATATCTGAAGGATGCAAAAAGGTATAAATGTTTAAAAAGTAGTCAGTGGCCAAGAGTTTGAGCACTCATTCCTTGTATAATGTAAGGCTCAATCTGCCCTCCACAGGGGCAGCAGGGAGAGGAAAACCCGTCGGGGTTATGGACTGCTTGTTGGCTACGGGTCTAGGCCTTAGTCATTTACTAAAGCCCAGAAGGCTTCCAGGGCACCTGCTCTTGTAGGCTGACTACTATCTTGTGAAATGTAAAGTGATTTGAAAAGGTTAATGGTCAAAGGATGAGCACTCACTCTTTGTATAGTGTTCGGCTCATGTGCTCCCACAGGGCATCAGGGTGAGACTAGCTTGCAAAGGCTAGGTCTTTGTCAGTACTGGAGCCTAGAAGGCTTCTAGGGCACTTGCCTTTGAAGGTTGACCTACATTGCAAATAAAGTGCAAAGGAAAACTTTTTAGAGTCTAAGGGAAACATATCCAAGTACTTTATCCATCTATGAGACACCTCCATCCCCTATTGCTATCTGTCATACATATGTCACCTTGGTAGAGTGTATTATTCATCATTCAGATAGATCACTGAGTCAAAGTCAGTTAAAAGTCATTCCCCTTTGCCTAAACCTTGTTCTTCCATCCTCACCCATTTGTAGCACATTGTTTACTCTTTGTAAGTATGGCATGAACAAGCAGACTTCCAGAAAGTTCCAAGATTCCTCAGAAGCATATGTACATTTTATTATTATTATTATTATTTGTCACCATGATTATGAATAACTGATTCAAGTTTGGTTTTGATATACACCATTGGAGCATTTCTTACCTTGGATGGTTGTAGGATCATATTGATACAGTATCTCAACTTGATTTTGGGTACTTTGATCTGGTTAACCCAGTTGACCGAGTCAATTATGGTTCATGTTATCACAAATCTTGTAGTTGCCCCGTGAGATGATTTTATTCAGGACGGCAGAGGAAATGCAACCAAAGTCGTGACCTATGATATCCAAGGCCTTCGAAAGAACTCGGATGTCACACCAGTCAAGGATACCAACACTTTAGACCAGTGAAAACACAAAGCCCAAGTGGCGTCCCTACGACCAAGAAACCCTAAAACAAGGAAAACAAATGAGTAGCCGAGGGAAACTTGGTGGAATCTCTTAGTAGGATGGTTAATTAGAGTTTAAAACGAAAACAAAGAGATTCAGAGTATCCAGGTGAAAAGCCCCAATTTTTCCCTAGGGTTTTAAGGAGAAAAATGGGATCCAAGGTAGAATGGTGAAAATTACAGGAATTAGATACTCAAAATAGTTGTTGGGTGTAAGATTAGGTGAATGGAAATGAAACCAACAATACCCAGATTGCGGTTTGTGAAAATGACCACTTTCCCCAAGGGGGGCGTTTTTCCCTAGTAGCCGACCAGTGCTTTGGATGGGAAAATGGAGTCCGATTAAGCCGAAAATTTAAATCTAGGGGTTTTATGTTAAATCTAAAATGGGTTTTTAGTTTTATATCTCGCCACTATGAAATGAGGGGTTTAATGCAATGGGATGATGAGCAATGCATATACATAAAATTAAAGAAGAGAAACTTACCTGTGAAACGTACTTGGATTTTGTAGAATGTCTTTGAAATGATGAAGAATGCCACTTTTCGGATTAAATGAACGTTTTCAGAGTAGATCTTGACCGAGTTGAGCTTCAACCAATCACCTTAGCGCCCTCTTCTACCTGCCAAACCAGAGAAAACCAAATAGAAAATGAACGAGATCTGTAAGATAAAGAAAGGAAAAGGCAGTAAAAGTTCATAAGAAAGTGTTGATGAAATTGTCATTGATGCTAACATGGACTTGATGCCAACATGGACTTGCAATGGCCCCACAGGATGTCATTGATGCCACCAAGTCCCACCTGCAGTGCCTTGACCCCTTACAAAGTGGTTTTGCACCTTGTAGTGCTTTGGATCCCTTACAGAGTGGGTTTGTGCCTTGAAGCACCTTGTACATGGTTGACAAGGTCCATGTACCCACAAGTTTGGATCTTGATGCCACCACCTTGCTGAAGATGTTGAAGACCCTGCTGATGGCGTTGAAGACCCTGGAGATGGTCCTGAAGACCTTACAGAAGTTGGAGAAGCCCTAGATGGGTTGGAGAAGCATTAATGACCCATTCTATGGTCATTCATGCTTTGATGGTGTCATGGTACCCTAAGAGAAGGTCTGGCAACCCCACAGGTGATGTCATGATGGATCTTGACCCATAGAGGTCCCCTTGCGTGGCTAAGGTGGTTGAAGAAGCCCATGATGCCTCTTGCTTGATGAAGAAGCCCATGAAGACTTAGAACCTCTAATGAAGACCTTGATGGCCTTGCAAAGGTCATGGAGCCCACTACTTGCACTTACATGGTTAGGTGACATGAAGATATGGTCATTGATGACTTAATGAAGTCATGGAACCTTTGTGAAGACCTTGATACCCTAAGATTTTGAATAAGAGCCCTTGGTCCCTCTTATGACTATTGGGGTGTTGGTGACTTGAAGACATACCCTTATGACCATCTAAATAGTAAGAATATGTGACATAAAAAGTGGATGATACCCTTAAAATGGTAATGACTTATGGACATGACACATTGAAGACGTTGGCACCCACATACATTGTGGTATGAAGGCCCTTGAACCCACACTTGGTGAAAATGGTGTGGCTCATGTGTATGAATCTTTGATGTGTTGATAAAAGAACACATAGATGAAGTCTTTGATTCTTTAGCCCACAAGCCTGGATCTTGGAGCCCTTGCATTTAAGCGGCTTTATTAAGGAGCTAATGGAGATCGTGGACATATACATATAATCCTTGGTCAAAAGCTATAGAAGTTTAAATGAAAATGTTGAAGCCCTTGCCTAATGATGGTATGTCACATTTAATGACCAAATGATCCATGCTGTGGTCATTTGTTTCAAAGAAACGAACAAGCAAAGTCCATGATAAAAGTTTTTTACGTAGATTGCAAACCAAGCAAAGTCGGCTCAGTCAAAGTTTTAAATGAAATAAAATAAATTAATAAAAATAGGTCGGCTAGCTAGAAAAAAACATTATATTTCCTCCACGATTTTGTATTTATAGACACGAGCGATTTACACAAAAGGATAGGAATTTGTGGGTAATGCAGTGCTCTGAAATTTGGGGGTTTACTGGTGCATTGAGGCCGCCACAGACAATTTTTTATGAAGTAGAATTTGGTGGTTTTCTCTGAATTTCGAGTGGATTGAGATCGTGGACTGAGGTGGTAAAAAATTCGGTAGTTTTGTTTTTTGCAGCAGAGTTTTTTAAGGACCGAGATGCGTCCACAAGTCCAAGCCTGTCACACTCTAGTTTCGAGCTTATTTCCACAGACCAAGTTTACACAGCGGCTGTTGACTGAGGCAGCATTCGTGACTGTGGATAACTTTGTGGGAGGTCCTCTCTGAATTTTGGGTGAAAAATACATCAGCAGACTGAGGAATTTTGGGATTTTACTGGAGCAGTAACGCAATAGCAAACAATATTTTTGGTCTGATTTTGAGCTTTGATTTTCGTTTTTGGTCTGATATTTTCAGGTACAAGTGATGAACTGAGGAAGCCGCAGTGAAAGACAGGTTACTGTTGTTTTGAGTGAAAGTGTGGAGGTGTATTTTCGGTGGTGGTTTAGCTACTCTGATTTTCAAGTATGTCAACAGTTCTGAGGCAACAAGCTTAAAAACGCAGACTGAGACAGCCACAGAAGTTGATCTCTGAACCTCGGTCAAGCAAGAAATGAAGACCTAATCTCGAGTTTCTCATGTGTTGGCAGTTGAAGATCTCAAATGTTAAGCTCAACTCTAATTTGAAGGAAGCCTTTGATCATCTACAACATAGTTGCCTACAGGAGATATATCTCAGAAATGATCTTGCTCAGTTTGAGATAGTAGACACTCTTGTAACAGTAAGCTTCCATTGACTTGGTAAGATGATTGAGTAGTATCTTCCATAAGCTCGTGTTCAAGTAAGTATACCTTTTAAATATCCGATAGTGTCATTAAATTGCAATATCTCTATGCTAATGAATGCATAAGGGTTGGGGACCTCTAGATTTTGGAGCAGGCTTAAGTCTATGTGACTCATGAAGTTCTAATTACTGGGCTTGATAATAAAAGATGTTGATATATCAACCACAACAATAATTTATGCAGAAGAATAAATAGTGCAAGAAATGGTAGATTGGTTTGAGGAGACAATCCTCATTGAAGCCATCTCGAACATGACAGAGATTCACAATAACAAGTATTTAATGACTTGAACTACCAGTCCTTGAACTCCGATACACATGATAGCTTGAACATCCTTTTGATGTGACGTATTGACTTAGTATGAGCAGCACTGACATAGATATGATGTATGTGAGCATAACAGACTTCTTTGGTGATAGATATGATGTATGTGAGCATAACAGACTTCTTTGGTGATTAGGCATAAGGTCCTGTGCTCTAGTAGAACTAAGCATGAGCCTAAGCAGATCATTGACATTGATTAGCAGACCTTATGATGATCCGACTTATGATGGGCAACTGAACAAACATCTTTTGTTGAGTAGACTCTTGAAGATATGAACAAGACTTGACAGGTGCAGACCTTTGAAGGCATGAGCAGACTCTTGAAGACATGAGCAGTAGTGGTGCTTGGGGAGACTTCTTGATAACTTGATCAAGTTGTGATAATGATAGTTTGACACCTACAGCAGTATGACAGTGACTGGTTGATGACATTGACAGTGCATCCATGACATAACAATGATTGATGTGACAGTAACAACTTGATAATGATACGACAGTGGTTGATGTGAAGCAGAATGATTATGACAGGGACAACGCACTTGATAGTGATGTGCTGGATTGCTGATATTATTCTTGATATAATCCTTTTGGACAAAATGAAGAGGATAGAGACAAGTTGCTGAGAAGATGCTGATTGAAGAGATGCTAGACATAAGTGCTGGTGTGATGTGACAGTGATGAAAATGTGTTGAGACATTGAGCTTAAATTGTAAATGCAAGCTTGACTTGTATCTGAGGTTAGGATACCTCAAACCCCTTCTTAGCAGGGTCTAAGAAAACTAGGCAGGGTATTGGATGAAGAGTAGGTGCTCTTTGTATCACTAGGTGCTGATTTTACCTCACGGTTGTAGCTGGTCTAAAACTAATACAAAAAAATTACAAAATTATATGGTGTTGTGTTCTTTTGCGTTATGGTTTTTGATGATTCAAATGCTTATGATATGTGAATGATGAAGTGAAAGATGTTTATGAAATGATTATGAGATTGGTAGAATAGTGGAATGATGAATTGGTAGTTAATTGTGACAAGTTAAGAAAAGTTCTAAAATTAGCTTTACATTGATTCACCCCCCTTCTCAGTGTCTAACAATTGGTATCAGAGTCGGCCTTCGTCACAAGCCTAGCAAGCTTGAAGGAGATCCTTAGACACAATGGAGGAAAAGAAAGAGTCATCAAGCAATGATGTGCCTATACTTGATATTATAGATTATTTCAGTTGGAGGAGCAAAATGAAGGCGTATCTGAAGAAGTTTGGTATTTGGGAAATTGTTATCAATCCACCCGCCCCATCAAACAAGAAAGGAAAATCAGCTGCACAGAAGGAAGCAAAGAAGGACAACACTACAGCCTTGAAGTTCCTCATGGATGGACTTCCCAGCTCAGTGAAGGAAAGTGTAGGAGAGTACACTTAGGCAAAAGACCTATGGTTCAAGTTGGAGAGTGATTATCAGAAGGCAAGACCAAAACCCGAAAAGACAGATCAGGAATCAGAAGACAAGCCCTTAGAAGAGCTCAATCAAGAAGAAGACAAACAAGAAGAGGACTCCAGTAAAGGTATGGATAATTTCAATTGTAGTATGCCTATATTTGATGAAATTGAAAATGCCATTACTGAGAATGATGAAGCAATGTTGAAAGCTAAACAAAGAATTATAAACTATGTATGCAACATAAATCTCAGAGCTGATTGGTACTTGAACAAAGTTGATCTTAATCAATCTGATTACAAGATGTTTAGGATGACAACCTTTGATTATATGGATAATCTCCAAAAGAAGAATGTTGAACTAAAGGAGTTGCTTAAGAAACTTAAGCATGAAGGAGTAGTGTGGCTAAAACTGCTAAAGGAAAATGAAGAAGAAAAAGGAAAGTTAAAGATTGATTTGATTGATCTAACCCTAGAACAAAAGAACCATGTTAAAGATTAAAAAATACTTGAAGAAGCAAGAGAGGCAAATCTTGATCTGAGAACTCAGCTAGAAGAAGCCAAGAGGATAGAAGAAATCCTGAAGAGTTAGCTGGAAGAAAATGAGGAGACAGTCCAGAAGTTGGAAATGGAGGTAGTTGGTCTCAGGAAGAAAGGTAAGAAGAACGAAGCCTTGGTCAAGTTCCAGGACAGTTCAATTGTCCTAGATAAGATCTTAGATTGCCAAAGATCCCCACTCGACAAAACTGGTCTTGGTTACAAGAAGAACAAAGAAAAATCTGAAGATGACACCTGGTCTCTGAAGACTCCAGAAGCAGGTCCATCAACGTCCAAAGCTGCTCCCCATGCACCGGCACATGACAACAAGGACTTTGGTAGTTCAAAGATGAAACAAGGAGTTAGGTCTATTCCTCAAAGCAACTTCATAAAAGAAACAACTTTAAGACCCAGGTATGAAAGTGGCTTCAATGGTTATTGTTATTTTTGTTCTAACTTTGGTCATAAGGCTATGGATTGTAGATTCTATGGAAGAAGAAGGGCTGGAAGCCCCAATGACTTAGTTAGATGTTGGGCATGTAATCAAGTCGGACATGTTGCTGCCACATGTCACACATTGAGATGCTACACCTGCAGTGGGTTTGGCCACAAAGCCCAAGAATGTGCAAGTCAAAGAAGTCAACCAAGAAGGAGTACTTCATATACATCAACAAGAAGATTTGAAGATCATAAGACAAATTCCTACAGTCAGGGACACTCTCAGGCATGGAGAAATGAATTTGATCAAAGAAGTGTTGGAAGTTCCAACAGCTTAGTCAGGTGGTGGACATGCAACAATGTTGGTCACATTGCTGCATATTGTCGCATGATGAGGTGTTATAGTTGCAATGGACTTGGGCACAAAGCTCAAGATTGTTGGAATACCCAGAAACAACATGTGAGAAGTTTCCTATACATCTCATCAAGGAAAGCCAATACATATGAAGGATCAAATGCTCAAAGCACGGATGCCAAGAAGCAAGTATGGATGAGGAAGACCGAGCAGTTGCAGATAGGAGAGGTTGATCAGAGCAAGGAGGATGGCTGCCATATGGCAAGCCAAGTGTAAGGTCTCTCAAAGACCTTAACACACCTTGAGTTCATGAGGCTGGAGAATGAACTCAAAGGAGAAATGATGGTTACTCCAGGCATACAGACAAGTCTTAGGATCGTGCATGTTGACAGGGGGAGCAGTCAGCAATGATTAGAGATTTCAGACACAGGTATATGGACACCCTTTGCCATTGATGCCAAAGGGGGAGAGATGAAGACAAAAGGGGAGCATGCTCACAGGGGGTGCATGAGTTGTTGTCATCAATGACAAAGGGGGAGATTGTTGATGAAATTGTCATTGATGCCAACATGGACTTGCAGTGGCCCCACAGGATGTCATTGATGCCACCAAGTCCCACCTGCAGTGCCTTGACCCCTTACAAAGTGGATTTGCACCTTGTAGTGCTTTGGATCCCTTACAGAGTGGGTTTGTGCCTTGAAGCACCTTGTACATGGTTGACAAGGTCCATGTACCCACAAGCTTGGATCTTGATCCCACCACTTTGCTGAAGATGTTGAAGACCCTGCTGATGGCGTTGAAGACCCTGGAGATGGTCCTGACGACCTTACAGAAGTTGGAGAAGCCCTAGATGGGTTGGAGAAGCATCAATGACCCATTCTATGGTCATTCATGCTCTGATGGTGTCATGGTACCCTAAGAGAAGGTCTGGCAACCCCACAGGTAATGTCATGATCAATCTTGACCCATAGAGGTCCCCTTGCATGGCTAAGGTGGTTGAAGAAGTTCATGATGCCTCTTGCTTGATGAAGAAGCCCATGAAGACTTGGAACCTTTGATGAAGACCTTGATGGCCTTGCAAAGGTCATGGAGCCCACTACTTGCACTTACATGGTTAGGTGACATGAAGATATGGTCATTGATGACTTAATGAAGTCATGGAACCTTTGTGAAGACCTTGATACCCTAAGATTTTGAATAAGAGCCCTTGGTCCCTCTTATGACTATGGGGGTGTTGGTGACTTGAAGACATACCCTTATGACCATCTAAATAGTAAGAATATGTGACATAAAAAGTGGATGATACCCTTAAAATGGTAATGACTTATGAACATGACACATTGAAGACGTTGGCACCCACATACATTGTGGTATGAAGGCCCTTGAACCCACACTTGGTGAAAATGGTGTGGCTCATGTGTATGAATCTTTGATGTGTTGATAAAAGAACACATAGATGAAGTCCTTGATTCTTTAGCCCACAAGCCTGGATCTTGGAACCCTTGCATATAAGCGGCTTTATTAAGGAGCTAATGGAGATCGTGGACATATACATATAATCCTTGGTAAAAAGCTATAGAAGTTTAAATGAAAATGTTGAAGCCCTTGCCTAATGACGGTATGTCACATTTAATGACCAAATGATCCATGCTGTGATCATTTGTTTCAAAGAAACGGACAAGCAAAGTCCATGATAAAAGTTTTTTACGTAGATTGCAAACCAAGCAAAGTCGGCTCAGTCAAAGTTTTAAATGAAACAAAATAAATTAATAAAAATAGCAGGTCGGCCAGCTAAAAAAAAACATTATATTTCCTCCACGATTTTGTATTTATACACACGAGTGATTTATACAAAAGGATAGGAATTTGTGGGTAATGTAGTGCTCTGAAATTCGGAAGTTTACTAGTGCACTGAGGCAGCCACAAACAATTTTTTATGAAGTAGAATTCAGTGGTTTTCTTTGAATTTTGAGTGGATTGAGATCGTGGATTGAGGTGGTCAAAAATTCGGTAGTTTTGTTTTTTGCAGCAGAGTTTTTTAAGGACCGAGATTCCTCCACAAGTCCAAGCCTATCACACTCTAGTTCCGAGCTTATTTCCGCAGACCAAGTTTACAGAGTCTTTAGATTTAGCATTTATTTATCCACTGCTTTATTTAGGCCTTTCACAATTTCATTTCATAGCCTTTCTGATTTGTGTCTAAAGACGGTTTGCAATTTTATTTGCAGGCTTGCATTTCATAATACATATAGCATATAACTCATAATGCATGTAGTGATGGTAGACATATTGCTTCAAGTTTTAGTTGACAACTTCTCCGGCAATTAGGGGGAATATCCACAGTCAAGACCAAACATCGGGGGCAACCAACCAAAGAGGTCAAGGCTTCAAAACCCAACTCACCTAATCTCAGGAACCAATACCAGCGGGTTCGCCTGGCCCATAAGGATCAAGGCTTCGGCAAGTTTTGTTGCACAACTCAGAGCCGAGACACAAGACAACATGGGATCCATCATGTATAGGGGTCAAAATGGGGAAAAAAGATCTTCAATCTCACAAGTCTCCATTAGTCTAAGTCATGGGATAAAAACAAAAGTGGATGAACTGGAGGGACGGGGACAAATGTCATGGGACCAATCTAGCACTAGGGTTTAGACTTTGTTCAAACATGGAATGGGCAACAGTCTTCACATTGAATTCCTTGATTAATCATAACACAAGTTGGAGCAATATAGAACATATAAGCGTAGGTCACCATAATCATCCTAACATGACAAGCATAGGTGTTTGAGATACATCATAGAGCAAAAACAAACCAAGGAGGTGTATACCTGATCTCACCAAATATACTTGTCTCCATTTGATAAGCCCCTATATAACTATGTGTACCAACTCTAATCTGCTGCTCTACTAAAATGAACTAGATGATCACCAAAAGCATCTCAATGGACTTCTGAATCTCAGTCCTGGCAAGGAAAATTTGATGAACAAGGATTTGAACTGAAATGAAGCTGTAAAGATCCATGTTGATACCCCATGTAAAAAGTAGCCCGGAATAGAATAAGAGACAAGTCTGCATGTTGCATCATGGAAGCCTAGCTGCAAATGTATATGTGATAACAGTTCCCAACACAATGACTCAAAAAAGCAACATGGTCTATATTTCTTCTAGACATGCCCAGGACCAATAATGTATTTTCAGTTTTGAGAGTTTGGCCTCGGTTCTCCAGATAAGTGATTATTATCACTTAATTATTGGCCAAATGATCAAATTTTGTTCCAGATGGCAGTATGATTGGTTCTTCTAGAGCAGAGCAGTGTTTCAAGGGGTATGAATAGTCACTTATACCATTCTTCTATGTCTCCAGATCATCTAGAGTAGTCAGTTTGCCCCAGTTTGCACCCTGGACAGAGTTATGGTGGATTTTTCATTTTCTAGAGATTGTACTAGCAAAAATGAACTAGAGAAATCACTGAAAAAATCGATTTGGTCTCCTGGGTTAAGGAAATGGCTTGGAATTTTGACAGATGATGTGTTTCAGCATCCCTGACAGTCCTTTAGTAGTTTTCAGTTAGCAGTTGTCCAGATTATTTTATATTGGCTCAACCAGTGAGGAAATCCCCCTACGGGACGCCCCCTCAACTTGGCCATTGATGTATTTCATTGTTATATCTTATATTATGAAGTTGTAAAGGGGCCTAGGGGGAATTAAGCCCCTAGTGACCCCCTCGTATGTTGTATCATGTCATATCTTATGTTATGTTGTGACTTTCACCTAGCATAGGCGCCCTTGAGTAAAGTGTGCCCCCTCTTTGACTTATTCACTTGATCCATGTTATGATCTATGTATTTTTTATCTCCATCGTTGATGATGTTTTAATCTCAACTGTTGGATTTAAAAGTGAGTTAGGGCTTACGTCTCTCTCAAACTATTTAAGAGAGGTGACCCCCCATTGTAAGGGATGAGCTTTGGCATCGGAATTTAATAACGAGATTTTTGTCAAGGATTATTCTTCTGTGTATCTCGTGAATGGTTTGATGATCTGATGATTGTCATTGCTACTTTTCTATACTGAGCTTTATTCGGGATACATCTTGCATTTTTTCTTTACCCATCCCATCTGCAGGAAAAGGTGGCGCGCTAGGAGAGAGAGGGCATTTTTGTGGGGCAACTCACCTTCGTCTCGGCTTTTGGGTGTTCGGATAATGGAGGATCTTGTTCTTTATGATTTTTTATTCCCTTTCTTTGTTTGTATTTTGCATATCTTATTCGTTTGTCTGATCATTTGATTTTTCTTTGATCTCTCAGGTTGAAGGAGGCGTTAGGGTGACTGGCTGTGGCACAATAACAACAAAATCTTATTTGAAAAAGTTAATTTCAATGGGAAAGTGGCATTCTTCATCATTTCTCAATTCATCTGGATGTAATGTCCTCTTCCTTTTAGGCCTTGAGGCCCGAAACCGCTAACCTATGTGATTCCTGTGGGTTCGAGCGGTTATTGATAGCTAGGGAATCAGATCAGGACTGATGCCATCTATAGAAGATCTAGGGCATCCTCACTTGGTCAAGAAGGGCCACCTGGGCCAAAGGCCACCTTCATGCATGCCATCCGAAGCATTATTTTATGATGCATGCACTTTTTAGGTCTCCATCCGCATGCATGCAAGTCAATGGCAAATTAGAAGATAAAGTGACCTAATTAGGTCAAAGATTAGGTTTTGCGCAGTTGAACTTTATAAATAGAGGATAAAGCAAAAGGAGACCTCACTTATGTTTATGATTATTTTGGGAAGCTCTTGGATAGCAGCACAGCAGTTGGGGTTGGAGACGGAGTTTTCAGCTAACAAGATTTCGGCAGTGAAACATCTGTCCTAGTCTTATTCCGGGTAAGCCATACTGGTTCACCACTTGTTCTTCATTCATTCATCAGTTATATAGCACAGGGTATAGATTGTTGCAGGGGCACGGTGCAGCCGTAAGGGGGGGTTTTCCACCAGAAAGCCCTAATCAGCTGTAGGGCCTCTAGATCTCAATTTCCTTCCGAAACTCAGGCACCAGTCTTATCATCAGCTACATACTCCAGCACTCCTTGATTATCAGCTCCATCTGAGCTCATCCAAAGCCGTTATCAGCATTTCTGGACTCTCAGGGGCGTGAGCAGCTGCCTCACTGAACCTAGACGCCTTCCTACTTAGAGGTGTTAGATCTTCAGCATACTCCAGCCAATCTCTTCGGGACCGTAAGGCTATCAGCCCTCAAATCGGCGGATCCATCAGACACTTCCTTCCTTGAGGGCATCACCTTTTTCTCTGATTGGGCGTCTTGTTGCTGGGGCATTCACCGGAGGCAGGAGAGATCAGTTCCTCTCCGATCCAGTTCTCAGTACTTGCAGACTTTATCTGAAGCAGTCCAGCCAGTTATCAGTGGTAAGTGTGCATTCAATCTCACAAACCCTAACTCTAATTTATCCTATAAAATAGGGATTTTTGCATGGCAGTTTGAATGCCCAGTTGTATCAGCATAATTGTTTAGAAATAGAAAATATCGGGATTTGGGATATTACAGTGGTATCAGAGCTATTTTCTTGGCCAGCTGTGGGCTTAAGAGATGAAAAGTAGATGAATACAGAAGGAGATCCTTTTGTAACCTATAGGAGGAGGAAGAGTAGATACACAGAAGAATTTGAAGATATCCAGCTAGAGGATACCAATTCAGACATGGAACAGACAGGTATTCATGCGGATAGGAGAAAAGGAACGGGAGAAGAGGAGGATCGGATGGAGTTTCGCAGCTTGGTCTCTGCATTGCAAGACTTAGCCAAAGGACAAAAAGAAGTCCTCAATGCAATCAACCGACTGTCAGCAAAACCGGAACCAGGTATCAGCAGTACACGCCCTTCACTGGTAGAGCGGGGATCTTCCAGCGGCAGTGGAAAGATGGCGTACACCAACATCTAGAACACTCCACACATATACAGCCGACCTATTATCAGGCCTACCATGCCTCACTTCTTGGCAGATACAGTAGGGGGCCCGGTCATGCAGGTAGAGCCCAGCGAGCCTTTTGGGGCTTATTTGCAGGAGTACAGGGACTTAGGGGATGAGTTTCATGCTGCTATGTCTTTCTCATACTTCTGCAACATGAAGAGCAGGAATAGGCCCAGGAATTTCAACAAGGATTTCAATCACAACTATGAGCTGCAGAAAACATTGGCTAGGTTAACCATCCCAAACTTTGATGGGACTCGCGGAGGATCAGCGAGAACATGGGTCCAAAAGTTGGATACTTATTTTCAACTCAACCCCATGACAAAGACAGACGCCATTAAGTTGGCTACACTTCACTTGGACGGAGAGGCTCACGAATGGTGGTACCACGGGCTGGTGACATTGGGTCACAACACCATACATTCTTACGGTAAGTTCACTCAGAAACTCATGGAGAGATTCGACACGAAAGACCCAGAGATCCATTTCAGGGAGTTGGCTCAACTCAAGCAGACTGGTAGCGCAGAGTCATTCATTTCAGAGTTTCAGAGGCTAGCCGTGATGGTAACAGATGTGTCTGAGAGCAGATTGACTATGTTATTCACTGAGGCCCTCATAGAGCCACTACGGGGATGGGTGAAAGCCTACAAACCCCTCACTCTGCAGGATGCTATTAGCCGGGCAAGGGATCTTCAGGATTCAGTCCCTAAAAACAAATTCCCTCTGAAAACCAATTTTCCTGTTAGGGACAAGGACAGGAAACCTTTCCAGCAGGATGTGCCCAAGAAAACCTGGTTAGATGAGGACACCAGGAAAGATTTGAGAAGAAAGAAGCTGTGCTTCACCTGCCAGGAACCATGGGTACCAGGCCACAGGTGCGCAGGGAAGGTAAAGGCACACTACATTGAGGTGTATTCAGACAGTGATGAAGACGACGATGAGCAGGAGGCCACAGAAGAGGAATCACACTAGGGGGATACACCGGAGGGAGTCATTGCTACATTGTCTAGAGTACCGAGATTCCATACTCTCAGGGTCAGGGGAGTAGTGCAGGGTCACAGAGTAGGAGTTTTGATTGATGGGGGAGCCACCCACAATTTCATTGACTCTGCTTGGGTAGCCAAGAGAGGTATTCAGACCGAGAAGTTCGAGAGATTCACTGTAGCAGTAGCCGGGAACTCCAGCATGGAGTGCAACTATTGGATCCCAAAACTGAATGTTGCCTTGGGTAACTATCAGATGACAGACTCTTTCTATGTAGTGGATGTAGCGGATACTCATGTGGTATTGGGTGTTCAGTGGCTTTACTCTATAGGGAAATACACTACAGACTACAGGGCAATGGAAATGGAGTTTCAGGGGCCAGATGGCAAACAGGTAGTTTTGAGGGGCATGAACACTTATCCCCCAAAACCGGTCTCGTCACAGAGAATGGAGGCAGTGCTTCGACAGGATGATATAGAATGGGCTGCAGAATGTTTTGTCACCTTCAGGAAACCCCCAGAAACCAGTTCACAACACCCCAGTGACATTCAAGCCTTGCTACAGAAACACGAAAAGGTTTTTCGGGACCTTCCATCAGGCAGACCACCAGACCGGGGCTTTGAACACATCATCGAGCACGAGGAGGGAACACAAGCAGTCATCACCACTCCTTACAGGCATCCTAAGAGGTACAAAGATGAGATTGAGAAAACCATCAAAGAATTACTGAAGCTTGGTTATATACGACCCAGTTCTAGCCCCTTTGCATCTTCAGTAGTTCTGGTTAAGAAGAAGGATGGCACTCTGCGTATGTGCATCGATTATCGAGCGCTTAACAAGAAGACCATCAAGAACAGGTATCCCATTCCCAGGATTGACGAACTCATGGATGAACTTCGGGGAGCTCAATACTTCTCCAAGATCGATCTTCGCTCAGGATACCATCAGATCAGGGTAAGGGACCAGGACATCCCCAAAACAGCTTTTTGCTGTCACTATGGTCACTATGAGTTTTTGGTCATGCCCTTTGGGCTTACCAATGCTCCAGCTACTTTCCAGTCATGCATGAACCACACCTTCAGGGCACAACTACGTAAGTTTTTGCTTGAATTCTTTGATGACATCTTGGTTTACCGCAAAACATGGGAAAAGCACTTGAAACACTTGGATGAGACGTTGAGTATTTTAGAAGAACAGTCGCTTTACGCGAAAATGTCCAAGTGTGAGTTTGGCATGAAGGAAATGCTGTACTTAGGACATGTGATCAATGCAGAAGGAGTACAGGTTGACATGGAGAAAATCCGAGCTATCAGAGATTGGCCCGCGCCAAAAACCGTTACAGAGTTGCGAGGATTCCTAGGTCTATGCACTTATTACCGACGATACGTTAAGGGATTCTCCCAGTTTGCAGCACCCCTCACAGATCTCACCAAGAAGGGGGCATTCACTTGGACAGACTCAGCGCAGAGAAATTTCGAGGAGATGAAGGTTATCATGAGTTCTTGCCCAGTTTTAGCATTACCAGACTTCTCACAACCCTTTATAATAGAATGTGATGCCTCAGGAGAAGGGTTAGGAGCAGTATTGATGCAGAATCATCACCCCATTGCATTTGAGAGCCGTAAACTGAAGAACTACGAGAGCCATTACTCCATATATGACAAGGAGATGCTAGCCATCTTGCATGTTCTCACAAAATTCAGACAATACTTGGTGGGCAGTAAGTTCAAAATCAAAACAGATCATAACAGCCTCAAGTATTTCTTGGAACAGAAGGAACTAAATGAGCGACAACAGAAATGCGTCAGCAAGGTACAAGCATATGATTTCGAGATCGAGTATGTGAAAGGTAAGAATAATGTAGTAGCTGATGCATTATCCAGGCGTCCATCCCCGTTATCTCTCAGTAGTATATCCACGGATTGGAGGGCACTTCTCTCAGTGGAGTACTCCAAAAATAAATTCGCCTGCGAATTATTGGATGGGCAAATTCAGGATGACAGGTACAGGATTGTGGATGACATCATCTACTACAAGGACAGAATATACCTCGTTCCAGAATCCACGTTGAGGAAGAAGATCATCCAGGCAGCCCACGATTCTCCTTTATCAGGGCACCAAGGGTTCTTAAAAACCTACAGGCAGATCAGAGAGAGGTTTTCATGGAAGGGCCTCAAGGGGGAGATTATGCAGCATGTCCGGGAATGTAGCATTTGTCAGCAGAACAAGGTTGAGAACACCCATCCAGCAGGGCTACTACAGTCACTACCAATCCCAGAATAGAAGTGGGAGAGCATCTCCATGGATTTCATTACAGGCTTGCCCAAGGTCCAAGGGTGAGATTGTTTATATGTAGTAGTTGACAGACTGACCAAGTTTGCACATTTCTTCTCGATACCATCAGACTACTCGGCAGCTCAAGTAGCGGAGTTATTTTTCAGGGAAGTTTTCAGGCTACACGGGTTGCCTAAGACCATTGTCAGTGATCGGGATAGCAGGTTCACGGGTGCCTTTTGGCAGGAACTGTTCAGATTGGTGAGGACCGAACTGGCTACTAGTACGAGTTATCACCCCCAGAGTGACGGGCAAACAGAAATAGTCAACAAGTGGATCGAAGGATATCTCAGGAACTACGTAGCAGGGCAGCAGCGAACCTGGATCAAATGGCTACACCTAGGAGAGTATTGCTACAACACTACTTATCACATGTCTATTAGGATGACTCCTTTTAAGGCATTATATGGTTATGAGGCCTTGGACTATGTAGATTTGGCATTTGGAGACAGAAGGGCTCCTAAGGCTAAGGATCGGATACAAGACAGTCGGGACATCCTGAAAGTATTGAAAGAGAATTTACGGACAGCCCAGAATCAACAAAAGATGTATGCCGACAAACACAGGATTGAGCGGAGCTTTGAGGTGGGGGATTTAGTCTACTTAAGTCTCCAGCCTTACAAACAGTCTTCACTTAAAAAGAAAGGATTAGAGAAATTAAAACCCCGCTTCTATGGACTATACAAAATAATTCGGAAGGTGGGAGAAGTGGCATATGAACTAGAGCTGCCCCTAGAAAGCAAGATCCACAATGTGTTCCACGTGTCTAGCCTGAAGAAGATCCTCAGGCAACACATTGCTCCATCTACCGAATTGCCCGCTTTAGATGATGAAGGACTACTGATATTGATTCCTGAACGGATCATACAGACCAGAGAGAGGAAGCTCAGGAACAGAGTGATCAGGGAATATTTGGTTCAATGGAAAGAACTACCGCCAGAGGATGCCACTTGGGAAGGTGAACAGGTATTGCAGCATCCCAGTTTGAAGTTGCTTGAGGACAAGCAATCTCGAGCGGGGAGGACTGTAATGTCCTCTTCCTTTTAGGCCTTGAGGCCTGAAACCGCTAACCTATGTGATTCCTGTGGGTTCGAGCGGTTACTTATAGCTAGGGAATCAGATCAGGACTGATGCCATCTATAGAAGATCTAGGGCATCCTCACTTGGTCAAGAAGGGCCACCTGGGCCAAAGGCCACCTTCATGCATGCCATCCGAAGCATTATTTTATGATGCATGCACTTTTTAGGTCTCCATCCGCATGCATGCAAGTCAACGACAAATTAGAAGATAAAGTGACCTAATTAGGTCAAAGATTAGGTTTTGCGCAGTTGAACTTTATAAATAGAGGATAAAGCAAAAGGAGACCTCACTTATGTTTATGATTATTTTGGGAAGCTCTTGGATAGCAGCACAGTGTGCAGCACAACAGTTGGGGTTGGAGACGGAGTCTTCAGCTAACAGGATTTCGGCAGTGAAACATCTGTCCTAGTCTTATTCCAGGTAAGCCATACTGGTTCACCACTTGTTCTTCATTCATTCATCAGTTATATAGCACATGGTATAGATTGTTGCAGGGGCACGGTGCAGCCGTAAGGGGGGGTTTTCCACCAGAAAGCCCTAATCAGCTGTAGGGCCTCCAGATCTCATTTTCCTTCCGAAACTCAGGCACCAGCCTTATCATCAGCTACATACTCCGGCACTCCTTGATTATCAGCTCCATCTGAGCTCATCCGAAGCCGTTATCAGCATTTCCGGACTCTCAGGGGCGTGAGCAGCTGCCTCACTGAACCTAGACGCCTTCCTACTTAGAGGTGTCAGATCTTCAGCATACTCCAGCCAATCTCTCCGGGACTGTAAGGCTATCAGCCCTGCAAATCGGCGGATCCATCGGACACTTCCTTCCTTGAGGGCGCCACCTTTTTCTCTGATTGGGCGTCTTGTTGCTGGGGTATTCATCGGAGGCAGGAGAGATCAGTTCCTCTCCGATCCAGTTCTCAGTACTTGCAGACTTTATTTGAAGCAGTCCAGCCAGTTATCAGTGGTAAGTGTGCATTCTATCTCACAAACCCTAACCCTAATTTTTCGTAAAACCCCTAAGTTTAAATTTTCATCATAAGCGGACTCCATTTGCCCATTCAAAGCACTGGCCTGCTACTTAGGAAAAACGCCCCCCTTGGGGGAAGTGGGTATTTTCACAAACCGCAAACTGGGTATTGTTGGTTTCAGTTTTCTTCGCTTAATCTTACATCCAACAATCGCTTTGGGTATCCAATTTCATTAAATTTGACCATTTTTCCTTAGATCCCATTTTTCTCCTTAAAACCCTAAGGTAAAATTGGGGCTTTTCACCTGGATGCTCGAAATCTCTTGGTAATCGTTCTAAACTCTAATTAACCATCCCACTAAGAGATTCTAGCAAGTTTCCCTCGACTATCTATTCATTTTCCTTGTTTTAGGGTTTCTTGGTCATACGGATGCCCCTTAGGCTTTGTGTTTTCACTGGGTCTAAAGTGCCGGTATCCTCGACTAGTGTCACATTTGAGTTCTTTGAGAAGTCTTGGATATCGTAGGTCACGATTTTGGTTGTCTTTCCTCTGCTGTCCTGAATAGAATCACCTCACGGGGCAACTACAAGTTTCATGATAACAGGTTTCAAGGCTTAACCGAGAAAGACTTCTTTGCCAAGATCACCAGGTTGCAACAAAAGGAGAATGTAGATGAGTACACATTTGAATGGGAAGCTTTGGCAACTCGAGTTCTAGAACCAATTGATGACCAATGTTTGCAAACATACATACATGGGCTAAAACCGCACATTCGAGAAGAGTTAGAATTACATAACACCTCTACTATGGGAAAAGGCAAGACGTAAGGCCAAGATCATCGAGAACAAGTTTAAACGATCCACTCAAGGTAGCTTCGACAAAAACTACTCCAGGAGGAATCCTCCCCAATCAGCGAATACAGGGACTTCAAGGTATACGCCGCCGCATCTAAGGTAAGGGGCAAAACCTAGTTTAGAAGCCTAGAGGATGAGGGAAGGAAAGTGCAAATATTGTGGGGAAAATGGGATTCTAAGCACAGATGTTTGCAAAGGAGCAACCCCCAAAAGTTGTATGTTTGCGAAGCTGAAGAAGAGGAAAAAATATTAGAATGTGAAGAGTCAAGTGAGGAAGACACAAGAACCCAGCATGATTGCCACTTAGAACTAGAAGATGATACACCAAAGATCTCATTAGCCGCCATCACAGGGATATGCCAACCACAAACATTAAAGCTAAAAGGACATATAAAAAACAAAAATGTTTTGATTCTCATAGATACTGGTAGGTACTCATAACTTTATTAATGTTAATCTTGCTAAGATATTCATCTTATTCGTTTTTCCAATGCCGAAAATGAAGGCTATGGTAGTAGACGACAAGAAGATTGAAAATGTGGGAAAATGTCACAAAGTTAAATTACAAATGCAAGAGTATAACCTAGAATCCGACTTCTTTGCAGTAGCTCTGGGAGGAGTGGATGTTGTGTTGGGAATCCAATGGTTGCAAACATTGGGTACTTACTCTGCTAACCATCAAGACCACTTCATTCAGTTCAATTTGCTAGGGAAAGAGTACAAGTTGTACGATTTCCAACGACCCCAAACTCAATTGGTTATATCACATCAGATGGAAAGGCTAATTCGAAAAGGAGCACCTGCTTACATAATTCAATGTCAAGAGATGGAGTTGCTAACATGTGAAGGAGATGACTACAAACCACCAGAGATACAAGAGCTAATCTAAAAACACCACAAGGTGTTCCAAGAGCTTTCGATGGAGCTCCCACCAAATAGGAAGGCCGAGCACTTAATTGAGCTAGAGCCAGTGGCAAAGTCTGTAACTATCAAACCATACAGATATCTCCATCATCATAAAATTGAGATTGAGAGGTTGACCCAAGATTTGTTAAAATGTGGAGTCATTTCAAAGAGCAGAAGCCCTTATGCCACTCAAGTAGTGTTAGTTAGAAATAAGGACGGGTCCTTTAGGATGTGCATAAATTATAGAGGACTCAACAAGGTAACAATTAAGAATAAATTCCCTATTCCATTCATCGATGAGATGACGAATGAACTTCATGGAGCTAAGTACTTTTCGAAATTAGACTTGAGATCAGGATATTACGAAATCAGGGTTAGATTAGAAGATGTAGCCAAAACTACTTTTCGTACTCATGAGGGCCATTATGAGTTCAAGGTAATGCCCTTCGGGTTAACTAATGCTCCAACCACCTTCTAAGCCGCAATGAATGAATTGTTCCAACCATATTTACGAAAGTTTGTATTAGTATTTTTTGATGATATCCTCATATATAGCAAAACATGAAGAGAGCATATTCGACACTTAGATCAAGTACTAACCATCTTGGAAGAACATCAATTTTTTGCAAAAATGTCTAAATGCACTTTTGGAAAAGAAGAAGTGGACTATCTTGGCCATATAATATCAAAAGAGGGAGTCAAAGTCGATCCTAGTAAGATCAAGGCAATCATTGAGTGGCTGCAACCAAATAACATCTCAAAATTACGAGGGTTTCTACTTTCTAGGCTTAACAAGGTACTATCGAGGATATGTGAAAAATTACGCCCATAAGATGACCCCCCTTACAAACTTATTGAAGAAAAATTCGTTTCGATGGAATGATGAGGTAGAAAAATGTTTTGAAGCATTAAAAAACATTATGTCATCAACACCAGTATTAACACCCTGGATTTCACAAAACCCTTTGTCGTTGAGTGCGATGCTTTAGGATTCGGGATAGGAGCAGTCTTGATGCTAGGTCATTTGATAGCTTTTGAAATTAGGAAGCTCAATAAGAGAGAGAGTTTGAAATCCACATATGATAAGGAAATGCTTGCCATTATACATGCTCTAACAAAATGGAGACAAGATCTCCTAGGGAGCAAAATCTTGATTAGAACATACCACAATAATCTTCAATATCTCCAACAACAACAAACATTGTCAACTGAACAATAGAAATGGATAGAAAAAATAGCTACATTTGTAGGTTTTAAAAAAAATTACTACAATGCCAGACAATCCTTCTACTAGAAGGGGATGTATAAAGACATTCAAAAATATGTAGCCGAGTGAGACACTTGTTAAAGAAACAAAAGCGAAAATGTCATGACTCTAGGGTTACTCCACCTGCTTCACATTCCAACCCAGAAATGCGAGGAAATCTCCATGGACTTTATTGAAGGGTTACCCTTATCCGAAGGCAAGGACAAAATCTTCGTGGTAGTGGACCAATTAACAAAATATGCACATTTTATGGGTGTTAAGAAAACTGACTCCGTTAAACAAAGTGCTGAAGTATTTTGTAAAAATATTTACAAATTACATGGATTTCCAAAAATCATCGTTAGTGACAGAGATGCCAAATTCACAAGCAATCTTTGGAAGGAATTCTTCAAACAAATTGGGATCACCCGTAACATGAGCTCTGCCTGTCACCCCCTAACCGGTGGACAAA
Organism: Pseudotsuga menziesii; assembly: GCA_001517045.1. NCBI lineage: Eukaryota > Viridiplantae > Streptophyta > Pinopsida > Pinales > Pinaceae > Pseudotsuga > Pseudotsuga menziesii. Next base: position 153,202 of record LPNX010099905.1, on the reverse strand, counting down.
TGAAAGTCGTTAACAGATGTGTGGAAGCCTATCTTCGTAGTTTCGTCACTGACATGCAGAATAAATGGTTACAGTGGTTACATCTTGCAGAATGGTGGTATAACTCCACCTATCAAGCCAAAATGACACATTTTCAAGCATTGTATGGTTATGCGCCCCCCAGATGGAACAAACTCGTTCAAGGTGATGCAAAAGTACCGGCCGTAAAGAATCAACTCGAAGAAAATTAGAGATTAATGCAAATACACAAGGATAATTTAACTATGGCACAAAATCGAATGAAGCAGCAAGCAAATCAACATAGGACAGGAGGAGAGTTTGAAGTAGAAGATTGGGTATTTGTGAGATTTCAGCCATATAAGCAATTATTGCTTAAGCAACAAGGAACGAATGAATTTGCTCCCAAGTTTTATGAACCATATCAAGTTACCTGAAAGATTAGTCTCATAGCATATCAAGCGAAGTTGCTAGAAAAGAGTCGATTTCACAACGTTTTTCATGTTTCAAATCTAAAAAAATTATTGGGACAACATCAAACTGCTCAGATGACACTTCCTTTTTTGGATGAAGAAGGGAAACTTGTTTTAGAACCGGAGGTTGTCATTGATATCAAAGAAAGAAGACTACGTTCTCGAATAATCAAAGAATACCTTATTAAGTGGAAAAATTGCCCAATAGAAGATGCTTCATGGGAAACCGAGAAGTTCCATCGGCAAAATCCTTCCTTACCTTGCTTTGAGGGAAAAACATCTTAAAAGTAGGGGGCAATGTTATAAATAAATAATTATATAAAAATACAAAGACAAAGATTAGAAATAATTAATTAAATGTAATTATTAAGTGTAATAATATTAAGACAATAGTTGTGACTTATTGAAAAGTCACCTTACAAACCCGATAAAGACTATATATTCGAGAATTTACCTCGTAAATTATTCATTCGGATAATTATTAATAATAGTTTTTATAAGATTAATTCTTCGACGCTGCATCTAACCATTTGAAAATGCCTTATGATCACTAACCGTTGTTAGCTTTTGGGTTACGTTGAAAGTCTTTAAAGTTTCATTCCTTACGGTGCTTCCATCGACTTAAGGAACCAAGAGACAGATTGATAGTGACATGGTGTTCGAATCCAAATCTGTACGGGCCAGAGTGACTTCCTGCCCCCCCCCCCCGAGACATTGTCGGTTTTGCTTGACTAGATGCAATACCATTAGGCAGAGGAGACCTCCTAGTGTCCAGTGGAGGATCGACTTGTTATCACATCCATAATAGCGGGGATACCATGATGTAGATCAGGCATGTTAGAGGCATCGTGCCAGTCCTTCGGTTAAGTTGAGCACATTATTCTTTTCAGCGGTGGATTATTTGTAGAGCCTACAAACTAGTACAGAGTAGTCCAATAGTATACCATTTCATGACTTGGTCTTTCATGACCCCATTGAGAGGACTTGTTGTAGCTATGGTTCACTTAGAAAAGTAGGCAGCTGATATATTCTCCCTTGCCCTTGAGCAGTTAGAGTTGGTCTTCATGCTTATATTCAGAGACAGGTATATGGTTGAGCAGGTATACATGTGTATTTGGGTATTATTGCTTGTTTGTCTTGCTCATATTATTAGATTTAACTCGACATGGTGACTAATATTGGTGATTATATGTTATTGGTTGTCTCATGAATGTGTTACTAAGAGTAACGCATGATCCTGAATGTTAATACCTTTTCATATGCTCACTAGTTGCTTACCTTATGCAAACTTAGCCTTGCCTTTGCTATGTATGGCATCACCTTTTCACTTCCTTTCATCCATTCGTCTCCTCGAGTTTTGTATTGACCGTTGACTTGGACTTCGATTTGTGAGATCAAGGACTTTACCCCCACTAAGACCTCTATGTTGATAGACTCCATGTTTATTTGTGTCTCGGCTCTGGAGTGCAAAAATATCTCTTTTAGTCCTCAAAGCAAACTATTTCTCATGAAATGAAATGCTTTGAAACGCATAAATGCTATATCTAAAGCATGCAGGGCCAGATGCGATTAGTTGTGTTTCTAAACACTAGGCATAAATGAAATTCAATAAACCTTTTTGTAACTAGTCAGTGGCCAAGGGATGAGCACTCATCCTTTGTATGATGTAAGGCCATTTGCCCCTACAGTGCAACATGACGATAACTCCATTGCACCCATGGATAGTGGCGGGCAATGGTGGTAAGACCGAGTCATTATCTGGGGCTAGCAAGGCTATCTAAGGCGCTTGCTCTTGGAGGCTGGCTAGTGAAAAAAGGTCATCTTGGGAAATGTGAAATGTTTTGAAAGTTAAATCAATTAAATTGTGAAAATGATACTTGTTAGAGTCTACTGGAGATCCCCTAAACAATGTACTCATATGTCAAACAATGCCATTCCCTAGTGTTATCTATCCTACATATGTCTGAATTGTCTCCCTTTTCTTTTCTTTATGAGAGATCATAGTGTCAAGGTTTACCAAGTCAAATCCCCTTGTCCTAGCCTAGGTTTGTTCACCTCACCCATTATAGCAACTTGGTTAAGTTTGTAAGTTAGCATGTATAAAGGGCTTTGTGAAAGATAATTTATCCTACTCTAATACAAGTTATTTTATTTAATGATTTGTCACCATTTGTCATGCTACTTATGTCTTAGTTGGCTAATAATACGAATAAGAGAGCATCATTTGCCCTTTGTGCATATGGCTCAATTTGTGATATTTGGCAAAGAAAAGCAAGTTACAAGCATAATCGTCTTCTGGCATTTATATTAACATATTATCCATTGAAAGTGACCACGACTACTCTAAGATAATCAATTTGCCAAATTCTTGACTAAGAAATGGTTTGGAACGACTTATTTTGATGTGTTATGGCTCCATGGATCATATTGCATGTTTATACCTTGGTGAAAGGTTAATTTTCAAGGGTTTATCGTTATTATACATTGTACCATGTAAAAGTGATGTATTATGCCCCTAGGCGGCTAAGTTATGGCCCCTAGGTGACCCCTTTCAATGTATTATCATGCAATGTCATTCTATATCTTATATTTTGGTGTTACAAGGCAACTCGCCCCCCTCATGATTAGTGATTGATGTATTATTTTAAAAAGTGAAATCTCCACCGTTGATGATCTTTATATCTCAACCGTCAGATGGAGTTAGTTAAAAAGTGGACATCACTCTCTCCCTATTTAAGAGTGATGACCCTCCAATGTAAAGGTACTTTTGGCTTTGGAAGATCAATAACAAAACTTATCCTTTGGCACTTCATTTGTGTTTATGGATATGATGTTCATTGTTTCATCTTACCGAGTTTTTGTGCACCACTAGACTACTGTTTATTTTTCGAGAAAATTTGTTTGGAATTGTTCTTGCAGAAGGGTGAGCAAGCTGGGCAAAATTGGAGAGTGACCTCCCTTTGCTTGGACGAATTCACTCATACAGGGAGTTTGTATTTTTTAGACAAAAACGGTTATGGATTGAATTAAAAGAGCAGTGGCGTAACCACTGAAGAGAAATCTACATAGTTCATATTGCTTTTGAAATACAGTTGTCAAAGACTGATACTACTGTCTTTACAAAATTTAAGTCGAGAACTCTTTCACGGTGTCGGAGTGGCTTCGCGTTATTATAGGTTGCCTTGAATGAGGGGGCTTCTTCTTTTTTGAGACTTTCGTCCATTCTTTGGTGTTTTCTTGGACTTTACTTGCTGCTTGGCTAACATGAGGAGAGTTTAGAGGGTCTTCTTCGTTTGCTTGATCTGCCCAATTTGATGTGGTAGGCTTTTTTGGAGGCTCCATGGTTTCCTTGGAAGGGGGGGGGGTTGCGTGGGATGCTGAACTGGTTCACTATTGATTTCATCCGTTGGAGTTTCCTTCGAAAGGTGAGATGAGATACTGCTGTTTTCATCATCTGGAGTTCCTTTTGGGAGATCCGGGTCCTTACAGATTAACTAGTGGTTAGAATTTGCTCCGATCCACCAGGTGGGCTCCCGATGGTTTTTCCTTTCTTTATTTTTCTTCGGAAATTTTTTGCAGTTGAGGGCTAAGTGCCCTGTCTCATAACAAGCTCTACATCTGAAATGGATTTGCTCGTAATCTAACTTTTGAGTCCAAGAATAGCCCTTGCCATCCAAGATTATTTTCGCTGGAAATCCTTTGCTGAAATCCATTTCCACACAAATCCGGGCATAGGTGGTGAAGGCAGTCTCAGTTTCTTGACTTCTGCTGTGAAACTTTCCGAGGGCATTCCCGATGGATTGCAGAGAGGAGAGACCCCAGAAGTGGAGAGGAAGATTTGGGAGCCTCACCCAGACCGGAGCCGAAGAGATAACAGCTGTTGAAGCATCAAAGGAAGGGGATCAGGGTTGCAAGGACATACCTGACCTGCGTCAGATCCACGGCCCATAGCCATAGATCAGATCCTTATCATCTACAGAAAAAAAGATTACAATAAAAAACCCTTTTGCAAAGGGGCAAATGATGGCTCCCTCTTTTAAGAGAGGGTTCCATTTTGAGGAGACCCAAGAGTGCAGATCTGATAACCTGGGCTAGAGTTCATTAAACCTGCAAACCAAAGCATGAGAGGAGTAGTGCACAGCATGATCCATAGCATCTTGAATGACAGGAATGGTGAGAGCAGGGGCTTCATGCACCACTAGCAAAGGAGGACCAGAATCGAGGCTGCGCTTGACTGTCTCACTGAAAGAATGAGGAACATCCACAAAAGGAGCCAAGGGGGAAAGCAAGCAAGGCGGAGAGGAGCCGTCGAGGGTCCACCGAGAGGAGAAGCAGGGGAGCCGCCGACCGGGAAGGGGCATCAGGCCGAAGCCCTAGCTGGAGCCGAAGCCCTAGCAGAGCCTCCGCGAGCTGACGTAAGCGTAATCCTCTGGAGAAAAAAATGGAATTCTCTGAATTCATACAGGGAGTTTGTTACTGTTTGTTTTGATTTGCATTTACCATCATCTTGACAATGACCACTTTAATGTTCTTGCAATGGCAATAGCTTTGTTGTTCTCACTAGATTGATTATTTTGCATTTTGCCAGTACTCTTGTATTTTTTGGCAGGGTGACTTGGGGAAATTGTTTATGCTTGTTCTGAGACAAATCGTGGTTTATTTGGGAGCTGTTGAGCGAAGAGATATTGCCCTTGTCATTAGTCTTTATCAAGGTAATTCCTTTGGCTTTCTATTGGTTGCTCTTTCATTCCAATTATCTGCAAAATAAAATCAAAATCAAAATTTTAAAACTTTTAAAATTGCATTTCCGATATAGAAGAGTCGATTACCTCCTAAGGGCATTACATTTCTACATTTTGGGCATATATTTACCTTATAACATCCCTCAAAACCCTCACAATTTTCCATAAACCCTATTGTTTTTTTGCGGGGGGGGGGGGGGGGGGGGGCACAAGTCATAATTTTCTGAGTTTAGAACCCGAGTTTACAATAGAGGTTTTTTTTTCATTTGTGGAAGAGTTACTCTCCTTATGCATCACTCTTAACCACACAATTTGAGAGAAACTACGTTTTTATCATAAAATGATTAAGTCCGAGGAAAATGCATCATAAGGAGTTCGTATTAATTCTCTGTGAAGTCTTTCAGTTCCATTTTTTTTGTTTCTTCAACATGAATAAGGTTTGTTTATTATCCACAACCTGAAACGAAAGAGTGCCCGAGTTTATTCCATTGCTTAATCCCAAAACAAATATGTTTCTCAGTGTTGAAATCACATTAGGGTTGTTTTTCCTGGGGTTTTCATCATCCGCCTCACATTATCTTCATCTATCATTACAAATTGCGTTTTCGACTTCGGTTTGTCATCAAAATGAATTTATCTTTGCAGTTGAAATCTCATTAATCACTTAAAGGGACGTTTTGCTCACAAAATTTCATTTGCACAATTTGATCATGTGATTTGGTTTGTCATTGTTGAATCTTGAAGCAGATTGACTCGATCTACAGGTAAATCGTGTTTGGGTTTGGGAGGCTGTATATGCCCTGGGTTTTATCTATTTGTCTTAAGGAGTCTTAGTGCTTTACCTTGAACTTGAACGACTTGTTTTGGTTTTCATTCATTTGTGGAGAGGCATGATTTTATCTCATAGTTTATTGAGACTTGGAACCATTGTTTCCCTTTAAAATTAATAATTCTTTTAGCATTTGAAGGCTTTTACATGCTAGGTCATTGGCATCAATTGTACCTAAGGTATTTAAACTGATAATCTTAAGCATAACGATTTGCCTTTGACTCCATTCGCCCATTTAGAAAGCACTGGTCACTTCAACGTTTAATCCCCCTTAAGAGTTTAGGCTCTCTTGACATAAAATGTATGAGTGTCTCGCTTACATTGATTGTCAAACCTCTAATAGCGAGTAGTTTGGAAACTAGGGTGTGTATAACTTCCAAAATCATTTGCCCTAGTATTTCTCTTTCTAGATCCTTGACCTTAACTCGACAACCTTTTCTTGATCTAGGGTTTAGTTTAGGGTCTCCCCCTTTGCTATTTTAGAGCATAAAGCGACAAGAATCCCAGTCGAAGTGACAATCGATCTATACTCGGGGAGTAGGACCTTGAAGTGTCACCCTTTATTTATGTGCCATCTTGGATAGGATTCATTTGACGAGTAGTTGTAAGTTGTGTGATAACAGGTCTCTTGCACACAACAGCTCGGTAGACGATCTAGATCTCCCCCTAGCTCTTCCTTTAGAGAACGATCTATACTTAGTTTTCTCCATTCGGCCTTGGATGTTAGGAGAGATGGATTTAGTGGAACATGACTTATCTGCATCTTCTTCATCTTCCTCTACTCTCTAGTATCTAGGTCCATCTCGTTTTGTGCATCCTTCTCCAAGTGCAGTCATCCGCATTTAGAGTCTAGGTTTTTTCAAACCATAGTTCAGATTTATACTTATCCTTTTGTATCATGCTTTCTCTTTATATGAGCCATTTTGGTGCTCTGCTTTGTATTGAAAACATTGTACTTTACAGTCCCATTGACCTACTTTTATGGTCACTTGTTGGACATTAATAAAATTATCTTATCTTTCGAATGCCAATTGGAAACAATAGAAAATATGTCTTATACCATGTCATAGATGACACCCTTACACGCTTGCTATACAATCTTTGCGTACTAGCATTCATAGTACACCGCATATCATAAGCTTTAAGATAGATAACTAGGTAACAATGGCATTACCCAAACATAACAAGTAGAATTTCTTGTTCCATAATCAAACCCATCCATACATTCATATCTATAGACATATATATAGGTTAATAGACATGTTATCACACAACTTGTAGCTGCCCCTAAAACGTATTTATCCAGGATGGTAGAGAGAGATGAGTAGCTAAAGAGGTGACCCTAGAGGATCCTGCTCACCAAATATGATTCAATTGTCACGCTGAACATGATTCTCCTCACTTTTAGCCAATAAATGACTAAGGGTGAGACCTTGATCAATCCTTGTGGGAAAGATCTAAGATAGGCAACCAGATCTCAATATTTCTATTTAACGCAAGGTCAATTGTGGATAAACCCTAGACCGAAAATGCATAGCTAAAGAGAGAGCCTTTAGAGGATTTGAAATGAAATCCAATTGATTATTTCTCAAGAGATTGATTGATTATTGTGATCTAGGATCAAAGTGCTAGGTGAAAGACACCCAAATCACTACCCTAGGGGGAATTGAATTGATATTTAAGAAATGCCTAGAATGGGAGTTGGATTTGCGATTAGAGAGTTTCTAACACTTAATTAATTTGCCTAGATAACATATATGACAATAAACATAGATCACAAGCAAGATGAGTCACATAACCCATAAAAACAACCTCCAAATCAAGGGGAGAGAATTGATTACTATACCAGTGCTTGTTATGGTTGGGAAAATGGAGTCCAATGATGATGCCCTTAGGGACCTATAGGTTTTGAGGGATGGCCGCAAATACCCGAGTGTCGGAATTTTGAAATTCTAAGTGATATGACCCAGGGGATTTTCGTAGTTACTATAAAATGAGGGTTTTATCTATTTTATTTAGCTGACAATGGAATAGAAAGAAAAAGACAAGAGAAAAACTAGATTGAACTTTCCTAGATATTATGCCCCTCTTCCAACATTTCCAACTTCGAAATCAATTTCTATGCTCCGACGTTGCTTTAATTTGTCCAAGTGCGCCCTCTTGAGACACAAACACCACAAATAAGCTTTTGTTGATCTTGAACAACAAGAGAAATAATTTGCATGCAGGAAGAACAAGAGGAATAGTGATCAAATGACTAGCAAAAATAACATAAAAGACCCCTTGTTGAAATATTGATTCAAGAAGAGAGAGAGTAGAACTCTCCACCACTTCGCCCTCCTTAAGTCACCCTTCTCCTGCAAGAAAATCCACACAACGATTTTGCCAAAAGATAGAAAATAATCTCTAGTGTCAAAGGGAAGAGAAGAACACAACAAGATTCTCGAACTTCTTCAAAATGATCACAAGAATTTGCCAAAGAAGATTTTCTTTTACTTCAATCCAAGTTCCAAAGTCCATTTACAACAAGGGGTCTCCTCTCTTAAACAGATTCGAGAGAGACGAAATCCCTAACCAACTTTTAAATCGATGGTTGAGACTAAAACATAATACAATGATAATCAAGGGTGGAGATCTAATCTCATACTCACTACATGGATCACTGGACATGAGTGGGGTGAGTTGCCTCATAATGCCCAAATACATTGATATAATGATAATACATGATATAACATGAAAATGGGGTCACTTAGGGCCCAAATGTGCCTCCTAGGGACATAACATAACATCCCTCAAGGTATATTATACCCAATACACGATAAAACATCTCAAAAAGTCGCCCTCCCTAGGAAGTGCGATTTGCCGAAGAGAGGCAAAACATGAAGTCTTGGTGCCGGAGATGATGAAACCAAGTGGAAATGTGCCTAGATACCCTATGGAGCATAAAGAATACATCCCAAGTCAAATCGTTGACATTTAGTAACCCATCGTTTCACTCGCTAAGCCATGGTCACTTTGATCATTTGTAATTAAATTGCTGAAAATCTTTGTAAATACTCAATATGCCCATAACTTCATCTTTCTTTGCCCAAAACATTGAAATAATTGTAAGGATGAACTTAGAAGCATCAAATCCATCAATAGTGACTACTCATACACCATAGATCCACATGTAATAGCCTGTGTTGCATGGGTACCCGTACCTAGGGGTCAGGTACACGTACCGGTACCGGGTACTTGGGTATGGCAATGGTACATACCCAGACGTACCCTCATGTACCATGAACAGTGTTGCCGTATCGGGTACTTCATAATTTTTTTTTGGGTACGTTTGGTGAAAATGGTACGGCGTACCTCGATTTTGGGTACGGCTATGGTACGACCGGTATATTAAACTAACAGCAGGCATTAACAATATTGACGTGGGTCCTGTATATACAAATTGACTTAATGCTTCTGGTGATTAATAGTACATTTTCTATTGTGAAAATGACTATGTTCCTTTAGATTTTTAGAGATGGAATTTTACAATAAATCAAAAGTTTTGCCATAGAGCATATTAAATTACTTTGAATAACAAAATATGATAGCTATTTTACGTTTTTTGAAGATTCTTTTAGAAATGAAGTAGCTACAAATGTTTCAACATAGAGAGGATTGACGTAGCATTCTTTTAGTGCAATTGTTTATACCTTAACTTCATATGCAATTGAAAAAACTTTTCCTATCTTTTTCAAAGCTAGCATGTCATATATAACTTTCACTGTTTTGATCTTTCTATTTCATGTCTAANTATATATATATATATATATATATATATAGTACCCCCGACGTACCGAAGTACCCTGTTTCAAAAAGTGCCGTACCCGTACCCATACTTGTACCAGTACCAGTACCCGTCCCCGTACCCACGTTTCTTGGCAACATAGGTAATAGCCTTTGCCTGTTGCATTTATAAAAATGATTATAATGGACAAATTTTTGCAAACTAAGACATGAAATGGTTTAGATGGCCTCCAAAGGCACCAAAATACAACAATCGTACACATGTAGTCACATCCACCTACGGGCCTCGCCTGTTGACTAGGTCAAAACTGATCAAAACAATGACTAAGCCAAACATTGAGTGTCTTTGCATGCAAGAGGTGCAAGTAGTACATTCTTAATCATATTAGTAGTAGACTAAAGGCATTAGTAGCATGAAACAATGGTGATCAATACAATACATAAATAGTTTAGACTTATAATCAAATAGTTGCATGGTTAAGAATGAAGTCCATATTGTTGATTTTTAATCCAATTGTCAAACCTTAATAATTATTTCACAATAATTGTTCAATCATTTATTTCTTCTCACTAATTCATTGTATATCATTATTTACTTGCAGCGAAAAATAAAAGAAGGATCATTGAAAGATAACCATGCACGGGAGACACAAAGATTTTACCTTGGGAAACCCAAATGAGAGAAAACTTAACAAATTTTCTGTTGTCGCCTTTGATGCACCTTGGGTTAACTCGGCAGAAATCTTCAAGCCACTGGGTGCGTCCTTGGGGACAAGTATTGAGTCAAGTATTGTCACCTAATCTTGACTCCTCTGTTTAGGCTAACTCCTAACGAAGCCAAAGGGGGTAGTCCCTACAAAATAGTTACTAAGGCCTTTTATGTTTCTTAGTTATGGATGGGATTGTTATTTAGGAGTTTTGAAAGTGATTTGCTGACACAAGATAATCGCAAAGTAAGTCTTAGTTCAACAACATAAAATAATATAACATTCACAACATAAGATGACTTTAAGCAAATAAGATTGTTGCAGCTAAACTAGTGCCAACAAGAAATGTTTTACAATTGTATCTTGGTCAATTTTAGTTTTATTATGATGAGTGGATTAACGACAAAGGGAATTCCATATTTACCATGAGGTACAAGGAATATGTTTGGATTTGACAAGTGTGGTTACATACGAGAAAATGTGGGCTAAATTGGAGTCGTGGGGTTGTGTTTCAACACTACACCAAACAAGGGTGCAGCCTGACAAGGTCCCACGGTCACTATCTGGTTGTTCTTGCTTTCTCTGAAGAATTTGCCCACAAATGACAAGCTTCGAAATGCTGAATTTTTGTTTATGGGAGTTAATTTTATTATGGAATATATTATGAAGCGCTAGAAGCCTCTTTCTGATTGTCCCACCGTTCCAACCCAGAGGCTTACAGTGTTCACAAGAGCATAAAGAGACAAGTAGCGAAATGATTCGTTTGACTTTATTTGTAAAAGAAAATGAAAAGGTGTGAACTATTTACTACACTACGAATCTCTTTTCCCTTACGGTACTTCGGGAAAGCGTAGTGGGTTAATGTTCTTCTACAAGTAATTGAAAGAAAGAAAGAAATAAAATGATTGATCTAACTTTATTAGCAAACTGAAAAACTACTCTAAAGACTAACCTAAGGTATGAAGCAAAGAAATGCAAAAAACAAACAAAAAAAGGGGCGACACAGGCCTTCCCCAAAAATTGTAAAGGCATAACATTGGCTCCAGCTATGGACATGTGCTCTTCCTCGGAGTGCATGAAAACCTTCAAAATCCTCTGGAACCTGTTAGCCTGCACACATATCAAATAATGAAGGCATCAAATGCATTAGAGGTAGACACTTCCGTCCTCCCGTGGCCAAAATGAAATTCAAATAACTCAGCATGAAAGAACAACAAATGCAATGCATGTGTAATAGAAGATATTGAACTGAAAATAAAACTAACTCTACCTACCCTAATCATGATAACAAAAATGGGTCAAGTGAAATCATACCACCAATGTACCACTATAGCATATCATTCATACCTATCCTTTTTCCTTTGTCTTTAAGATAATCGAAACAAGATTTCATCAAGGATAAGCTGAGTGCATACCGGTATCTTTGCCAAAATGGAGATGTAATAATGACTAAACATGGGAGCCTAGAAACCTTGAAATTCTTGCCTCGGAGAATAATTATTGTCGCAAGCTTTATCTATCCAGGGCTGTACTGGGCTCAAGTATACATTGTCTTCATCATATATTTGTGTCGAGAAACTTTTTCGCATAGAGTTGGTGTAAATTGTAATGTTCCGTTTTGATAAAAAGGGAATAACTGAGGACTAATAGCACTAGGAGCAGAAAGGTACATCAATTCAGTATTATTAAGTCATCAGTGTAGTAAGAAGGTCATCAGAGTTCATATCGTAAAGCATGTAATCCTTATTTCTTTAGTGTTAAAGTCAGCATGAAATTAGAATTGCATGCAAACCCTAAAAGTGACATGCAAACCCTAAAAGTACATCCTATTCTATTTAAGAAGGGTTATTGGACCAAAGAGAATATCTATTGTTATTGTTGATTGATTTCGGAGTTTCGAGCAGCAACACAGTGTGCAGCCGCGACAGTTGGGGTTGGAGACGGTGTCTTCAGCTAGCCAGGGTTTGGCAGTGAGATATCTGCCCTAGTCTCTTATTGGGATTGATCATCCAGGTTTATCCATTACAACCATCATATACTACAGTATTCGGAGATCCAGCACATTCCGAAGGGTTAGCAAATCCACGTTTATAGCCGGAAGTAGCAGGGAAAACACAAAAGGATTTATCGGGACCACAAAACCTAGTCTTTCCGCCGCATGTCAGCTTCCTCTTTCTCAGCAGGCCTATCCTATGGTATGCAATGATTATCAGCCATTAGTTTGCTCACCTGGAGCAGCTATCAGCCAAACAAGTCAGTTGGGGGCGTGAGCAACAAAATTGCTAATCAATTCGCTAGGGCACTTAGAGGCAGCCAAACCTCCGCATGTGCCAGGCCATCTCTCCAGCATCAGCAGACAGACAAGCTCATAAAGTTTCAGTCGAACGGACCTCTCCTCCTACAAAAACGTCACCTTCAGTTTGGAGGGTTTTTATGGTACTGCGGGGCGGTAACACCGGAGGAAAAGAGCATTATTAGACCACCCATCCAGATCCTTATGCATGAAACTATCTCTGGAGTCATTATCAGCCAGAATATCAGTGGTAAGTGTTAATTTCCCTCTGCAAAACCCTAACCCTAATTGAAGTATATTTTAGGGCATTTTTGCATGGCAAGTTTGCATGCACAGTTATTTTGCAAATTTGTATGAGATTGAGTGTGCGACTCAGCACTATCATAGAACATTAGAGAATATTAGCATTTGGGATATTACAGTTGGCTTCCTGATTCTGGACTTGGGGAATGATTTGCAAATGTGAGCTTTGGAAATCCTCGTGAGTATCTTTGAAGGCTAGTTGTAACACATCCCTGCACTTGCTCGAACATTCTTTTGAACATGCAAACATGCTATTTATCTTTGTAATAAACCTGTTAGTATCCCCAATAATCTTTAAAATTTGAAATTGTCAGCCACAAAATTCATACCTTCACATTTCAAGTGAAAAGATAAACAATAAATATCATGGAAATGAGAAGTGAATATTATACTTGTCCACATACCTGTCTTGGTTTCGTTGAAGTGCATCATTGAAAACTTACCGCTACTGGATAGAAAGGGATACTCGACTTTTGCCATAGTTCTTGATAAACCTGCTGGGAATGATAATCTGGGCTCATCATCGACTGAATAACTGCAAAAGAACTCTCTGTATAGCATACTTCACTGTTCTTGATGCCGGATAGGTACGATTGAGCTGAGCCCAAGGAGATATCATCGGAGATGTAGAGTCCCAAATTTTCAAACACTATCATATTGAGACATCTGCATATGGCAATCATCAATAAGAGTAACGAGATCCACATCCTTAGGTGCTTCATCAAATATAATTGCAAAAGGATTTGTCCACTCTTCATCATCAACGCCACCAAGAGAAGGAACAATCATATCATCATCAATTGTTACTTCAATATCCTTCCTCGTGGTGATTAAGACATCTTCATTCAAATCTGTGTAATAATCTGGCTTGAACTGATCCATACCGACTCCTTGTTCTTCTGTGAATGAGAGGAAAAATTTATAGACTTACTCTTCAACATATGTGCAACTGGACAGTTTGGAGATGATACTGCTTGGTTTTGAAGAATCATATATTGGCGGACCCATGCACCTCCAATAATCGTCATTTTTGGGGATCATGGTATTTTCTTCCAAGAGACCTAAGATATGATAAGAAATTGTCATATGATGGTAAAAAGAACTCACCATTTCCTTTTGTTCTTCAACCTCTTCAATTAGGACTTCTTAGTCTTCATTTCTTGGATCACGATCATATTTATTTTCATGAGGACCTTCATCTTCGGATATTATGCTCGAGATATCATCAACTAGATCTTGAACAATGACTTCTTCATGTAGGTCTTCTGAGACTTGATTTTCGTTTTGGAAATTTTTAGCAAGGACCACTTCATGTTGCTCTGAGACTTATTCAACATGATTCACATGGTTTTCTTTCCTGAACAAGTTCTTTACACGTTCGACATGAGGCATCCATTTGTTACGTCGTTCTGGATCCCAGTATCTATAGAATGTTTCTACTAATTTTGCAAAATACGATATTGTTCCTTTGTCTAGGCCCACAAACCAAGCAAGGGCCTTTCCTTCCACGTGAAGAACAAATAATCTCATTTAAACATCTTCTTCTTCTTTAATATCATGTTCTAGAACCAATGTCATAAACCATTCAACATGGCACACGACATCATCATGATAATCCGTGAAAACATTCCAGAATATCTGTGGTAACTCATCTGAATGCTCTGGAAAGTGTGACAAATTAAGAGGAGCGAAACCTATTTCCATTTCTATAGCAGTCGGATGATCAGGTTCCTTAAAACCGAATGGGGTGTCCTCTCTGATCTATTCATGAGGACCATCTTGGTTCTGGATGTCTTCTTGGGTCTTTCCAAGTACATGGTCAATCCAAGCCTTCCTTACCTCTTCATACAAGTTAGGACCCCATTCTTTCATGAATGATTCAACCAAATGCCAAAGTGTAGGAAACCTTTTAGGGGGAAAGCCCTTATACCATTTTTTGACGTGGGGGTTTGTAATATCCCAACTGATATTCTCAACTGAAATATTCCCAACCAATTTGACTGACTAGGGAATTGGTTTTGTGATGGTTTGCAAAATTTGTTGCATTCCTCATATAATTTATACTGAGAAATATGCAAACCTAGAACAGGGTCTACTTGTATTCAATGCCCAGAAAAGAAGAACAATCCATAATATACATTAGACAAGAGAGCACTAAGCCTGTAATAGCAGTACTATGATTGCTAATGATACATATTTAACCCAACTGTCAAGGTATGGTAGCAAACTAAAATACTTCACAATCTGACCTGTCAACGAAGAAATGCTTTCAGCTCTTTGTTTGACAACGAATCTGCCCTTTCAAATACTGTAACAGCGATGTTTTATGACAAGATAAGCATGAAAACACCACTGTAATGTTCCCTCACAATGGAGTACTGAAAAGTGTTTAGGTTTGCTTATCTTTTTGGTTCAAGACTTCCGTCAAACAGTTGTACAATGACCATGACCCCTTTTACTTCTGATATGTTTCTTTGTGAGGAATGATATTGTGTTTTTGGAGTTCCCTTGTTTAGAGATTTTATCAAACAGTTTGGGTCTCATACAACATAATGATTGTCGTAATATATGCATACTGGAAATGGAGTTTTGCTTGCATTAAATACTAAAGGCAATCCCAAGATATAAGAAATTGCAACGGCCAACTATAATTGTAGCAGCAGTAATACACTAGCAGTAAACTGAGTATAGTGTACCTCCATACCTGCTAATAACAACGGTGAAAGTGTAATGTCCTCTTCTGCCTAGGCATTGAGGACCAACCCGCTAACTTATGTGATTCCTGTGGGTTCGAGTGGGTACTGACAGTCAGGGAATCAGCTGAAGACTGATGCCATCTATAGAAGATCTAGGGCATCAATATTATATCAACATTGGGTCGAAGAGGGCCACCAGAGCCAAAGGCCACCTGCATGCATGACACTGAGCATTATTTAATGATGGATGCACCCGTTTAAGTCTCCATGCGCATGCATGCAAGTCAACTGCAAATTAGAGGTTAAAGTGACCTAATTAGGTCAAAAGTTAGGGTTTTCACAGTTGAAAGTTATAAAAGAAAGATAAAGTGAATGGAGAAGACACTTATGTGATTATTGATTTGTGGAGTCGAATTGGAGAGCTCGGCAAGCTAAGTTGGGATTGAGTGCATGCTCAGCTAACTGGTGTATTTCGGCAACGAAAACTATCTGCCCTAGTTCATCATCAGGTCGGATCATCCAGGTTCAACACTAGTTCATCATTAGGTTACATTCAATAGTTATTTCAGGACGTTGATTATTCATCCAGTTGGAGAGTTCCACCATCATACCGTGGTCAGAGACAAAGCAATTCGTTTTCTTATCTACAGGGGTCAGAAATTCCGCATGCTACTTCTATTCATCTCAGAGCACCTTCATTACCCTTCCCCTGGAAGAAGGGTTGTTCAACTTGAGTATCAAGCAAGTTATCAGCAGTGCCCCCTTTCTGGAAGACGTTATTTTGCATGGGCGAATTGATTTGAGGAGGACATTCACATTTTGGGCTATTGAGCCACCGTTTCTTCTGCATGTTGCTTCCATCACTGTCAGAGGGGTACTATAACCCTATTGCACCTCATCCGGGCCTTCCGCAGCTACTTATTTATTATTCCAGAGCATCTACAGCTTGAGAGGAGGGCGCATTCACCTGTGGAGGACGATTTGGTTTATCTCCCTATTCCTTTGTCAGAATCCTTGCATGCAGGGACCATCTTCTTCACCATCAACAGATCTATATACTGGTATGTACATGCATTGACTTCTCCTATTTTATAGCATCTTAGTATTTTCTAGGGCACAGATCTGCATGCAAAGATCGGGGTGTGCTTTCCTATTTTATTGGGGCATCAGTCTATTAGCCATCTACAATACACACATAAAAAGAAAAATAACAGTTTGGGATATTACAATGGTAGCAGAGCCATTTTTCTTGCCAGCTGTGGGCATGCAAAATTATAAATGAATTCAGAGGGCCCATACAACATTACTCATCGGAGATAGAGAAGAGGAGTTAGAGGACATAGATTTGGGGGATAGAGAGTATCGGTCTGGAAAGGGCAAAGAAACAATGGCCGATGATGATAAAACAACTTTCAATAGTCTCATATCAGCCATAAAAAAACTCACTATTGGGCAAAAGGAAACGATGAGTACCTTCAGGCAAAAGACTGAGAAGAATGGACCCATCGCACACAGTCCCTTATTTCCCAACAGTGATAGGGTATCCACTAGTAGTAGTAGGGAGCACTTACATACCAACATGCAGAGCCATCCCCATATATACAAGCCTTTTCGACCTACCGTGAATAGTCCAACTGCAGTGCCTCTAGCACAAGCAGAACTAGAAGAACCCATGAGTGCCTATCTGAGAAAATATACAGCTTTAGGAGAGGACTTCCATTCAGCCATGACCTTCACTGACTTCTGCCACTTTAAAAGTAAGAACAAACCTAAAGCTTACAATAGGCCATTTACCTAGAACTATGAGTTACAGCCAATGTTTTCGGAACCGGACCGGTCATTGAATCGGCGAAGCCCAAAATGTGAACTGGACCGGAACCGGCACGGGTAAAAAACCGGCTGACTAAAAAATACATAAAATATTCATATTTTGTAAAAAACATATATATATTCATGTGCATACATGTGAATCCAGACCGTTAATACAAAAATATGCAAAGTTTCTCATATATATAGCAAATATGGGTGCAAATATCCAAAATAGCACCTAGTGCAATACATCTCTGAGGTTCTGAACCAAAGTACATTAACAAAGAGGCTCCATAGTACATCAGCAAAGTTTTATTTTCTGTTTTTTTTTTTAAATTGAGTTTCCTGAGTCCCCAGTCCAGACCGACCGGTTCGGCCGGTTTTGGCCGGTTCCATACCCGGTCTGGAAAAAATCCGGTTTTTTCAAAAAAATTTGCTGACCGGACCGACCAACCCTGTAAACCGGTCAGACCAGCCGGTTTTGCCGGTTCCGATAACACTGGTTACAGCGCACCGTAGGGAAACTGACTATCCCTACCTTTGAGGGCACTCGGGGTGGCCCAACCAGGAATTGGGTGCAGAAGTTGGATACATACTTCCAGCTCAACCCCATGATTAAGACAGGTGCCATTAAATTGGCTGCTTTGCATTTGGACAGAGAAGCACATGAGTGGTGGTATCACGGGTTAGTGACACTGGGTCACAACACCATCACATCGTACCCAGATTTTAAACAGAGGCTCATTGAACGGTTTGATCGGAAAGATCTTGAGGTGCACTTTAGAGAGCTGGCACAACTTAAGCAGATAGGTGGTGTAGATGCATTTATTTCAGAGTTTCAGAGGATAGCAGTCATGGTGAAAGATATATCAGAGAGTAGGTTGATTATGTTGTTCACTGAGGCTCTCACTGAGCCCTTACGGGGATGGGTCAAGTCTTATAGGCCCACCACCCTAGCAGATGCCATCAGACGAACTAGACATTTACAGGATGCAGTACCCAAAATTAGGCTTCTTCCCAAAACCAATTCCCCTATTGAAGATGAAGAGAGGAAACCCGTCCAAAAAGAATGGCCCAAGAAAGAATGGATGGACACTGATACTCGACAGGACCTTAGAAGAAAAAAGTTATGTTTCACTTGCCAAGAACCATGGGTACCAGGTCACAGATGTTCAGGGAAGGGAAAGGCTTACTACATAGAGGCCTATTCCGACAATGGGGAGGATGATGATTATCAGGATCATGAGCAGAGAGATACACTAGAGACAGTTAGGGAGTGGCCGCCCTCAGGAGTTACCATTGCTACCATGACAGGGGTTCCTAGATTCCACACTCTCCGGATCAGAGGTACCGTATAGGGCCACAGAGTGGGAGTGTTGATAGATGGTGGGGCATCCCACAACTTTATTGATGTTGCATGGGTTAAAAGGAGAGACATTCAGACTGAGAGTTTTGATGGGTTTTCAATAGCTGTAGCAAGTCACACCATGGAATGTAGTTAGAGGATTCCTCAATTAACAGTAACACTTGGGAATTATACAGTGATAGAGACATTCTATGTGGTGGATGTACTTGACATGAAGGTGGTATTAGGAGTTCAGTGGATGTATTCCCTAGGGAAGTATTCCACAAACTACTAGACCATGGAGATGGAGTTCACGGGAGCAGAGGGACAGAAGGTAGTATTGAGAGGGATGAATACCTACCCTCCCACAACAGTGACATCACACAGGATGGAGGCAGTACTACGACAGGGAGATATTGAGGGAGCAACAGAGTGTTTTGTTACCTTAAGGAAACCACCAGATAAGGCCACACAACATCCAGTAGTATTCGAAGACCGTCCAGCAGGTCGACCTCCAGATAGCGGATTTGAGAGCTGCCCCTCCCCTTGATGATGAGGGGCAATTGATTTTGATTCCGGAGTGCATCCTAGAGGTGCGAGAGCGGAAACTGAGGAACAAAATCATCAGAGACTACTTGGTTCAATGGAAAGATCTGCCTATAGAGGAGGCCACTTGGGAGACAGAACAGGTATTACAGCACCTAGCTTAACAATTACTTGAGGACAAGCAAATTCGAGCGGGGAGGACTGTAATGTCCTCTTTTGCCCTAGGCATTGAGGACGAACCCGCTAACGTATGTGATTCCTGTGGGTTCGAGCGGGCACTGACAGTCAGGGTATCAGCTGAAGACTGATGCCATTTATAGAAGATCTAGGGCATCAATATTATATCACCATTGGGTTGAAGAGGGCCACCAGAGCCAAAGGCCACCTGCATGCATGACATTTGAGCATTATTTAATTATGATTCACCCGATTAAGTCTCCATGCGCATGCATGCAAGTCAACTGCAAATTAGAAGTTAAGGTGACCTAATTAGGTCAAAGGTCAGGGTTTTCGCAGTTGAAAGTTATATAAGAAAGATAAAGTGAATGGAGAAGACACTTATGTGATTATTGTTTTATGGAGTTGAATTGGAGAGCTCGACGAGCTAAGTTGGGGTTGAGTGCATGCTCAACTAACTGGAGTATTTCGGCAGCGAAATCTATCTGCCCTAGTTCATTATCAGGTTGGATCATCTAGGTTCAGCACTAGTTCATCATCAGGTTACATTCAACAGTTATTTCGGGAGGTTGATTATTCATCCAGCCTGAGAGTTCCACCATCATACCGTGGTACCGTGGTCAGAGACAAAGCAATTCGTTTTCTTATCTACAAGGGTTAGAACTTCCGCATGCTACTTCTATTCATCTCAAAGCACCTTCATTACCCTTCCCCTGGAAGAAGGGTCGTTTAGCTTGAGTATCAAGCAAGTTATCAGCAGTGCCCCCTTTCTGGAAGACGTTATTTTGCATGGGTGAATTGATTTGAGGAGGACATTCACGTTTTGGGCTATTGAGCCACCGTTTCTTTTGCATGTTGCTTCCATCATTGTCAGAGGGGTACTATAACCCTATTGCACCTCATCCGGGCCTTCAGCAGTGGCTTATTTATTATTCCAGAGCATCTACAGCTTGAGAGGAGGGTGCATTCACATGTGGAGGATGATTTGGTTTATCTCCCTATTCCTCTGTCAGAATCTTTGCATGCGGGGACCTCTTCACCATCAATAGATCTTTATACTGGTATGTACATGCATTGACTTCTCCTATTTTATAGCATCTCAGTATTTTCTAGGGCACAGATCTGCATGCATGCAAAGATCGGGGTTTGCTTTCCTATTTTATTGAGGCATAAGTCTTTTAGCCATCTCCAGTACACACATAAAAAGAAAAATACCAGTTTGGGATATTACAAAAAGCAAGATCCTTATGGCTGTATCAACTTATTTTAATGCCCAAAATTGGTACTTAAGGCTGTAAGTAGCTGATAGTCATAGGTGGAGTACCCATGATTGATGTTTAAGGCATCTGCTAGATGAAAGTCCAGAGTAGAAGTGCCCTGCTGTTTGTAACAGTCCCAAACTGATACCACACTGATAATAATGTTGATAGTATGTCCAAAGATAGGATGCATGTAGGTTCTGCCCGAAAGATAAGAAGATAGTGCTCTGAATGTGCCCTAAATGGAGTAATAATCACCCAAGACGGTGATGTGCCCCTGTGAATAAGAAAGATAGAGGCATGCAGAAGCTATATTGGATTTATAATAGCCAACAAATGGATCTGGGGATTTCCAGTTGTTTCCCAGTAGCACATGTGCACCTGCAATAAACTCTCTCTTTGATAGTTGAATGACTGAACCATTAAGTAAGAAGATGATGAATACCTGATGGTAGATTTGGATGATCTACCCCGAAGTGATTAGGGCAGATAGATTTCACTGTCGAAACCCCTTGCTAGCTAAAGACCTTCGTTTCCAACCCCAACTTGCTGCCGCGGCACCTGTTGCTGTTGCTCTAGAAACCAAACTCAATAATAATGATCATCCCCTTTTGGTTCAACTAACCTTCTTATATAGTTTTTAGGGTTTGCATGCATGTCACTTTTAGGGTTTGCATGCATGTCATTTTTAGGAACATTACAGGGTTATTCGATAAATCAAGAGATGCCACAAATACCTTCATTTGAACATCCTCATGCATTATATTTGTTTTTAGGAGAAATCCTCTAAACATCATGATATGCATGGATCCTGTATCCTCACATTCATTGAACTTTGGTAATGGCGCATCATCATCAGCATCCAACTGATGTGGATATCCAGGAATGTGTGAGAAACCCAATGCATCAAACCAAGGATGGTATATTTATGCTTCATCAAAGGATGCCATATTATTTTCTTTCTTGGTTGCTTTACATTGTACTTCTTTAATGTGCTTTATTCAGTGTAGTCACTTGATATTGCCTGTGGGGTTAGCCTTTAACAAAAATCTTATCAAAGAACAAAACAATGCTTATCCCTTGATCTCGTTCTTGTAGAGTACCTCTTTTAATTTCTTTAGTGGGAGTCGCTAGGAGAGACCTGTCAAGTTAAATCAAAACAAGTCTCACCAAAGTACTAAACATGAATGTACTTGAGATGATGGAAGAAGCAATTTCCAATGGAGTCGCCAAATAAGACTTGCAGGGTTAGTCCTTAATAATACACTTCAAAATATAAAATGGATTTACCTTGAGTTCTCACAAAGTGTCATTCTTGCCAAGGGTATGACTCAGAGTACTTCAACCTTCTTAAAGATGGTCCTCAACAACGGCGCCAAAAAAGTTACCGTTCAAACTAGCAGGCTAGGCTTGCTAGTCAAAGGCAATCACATGAGAGACTTGGAGGACTGTCACCTTTGTCCAATATCTTAACTTCTTCGGGATCTAATGTTTTCCCAAGAAGAGGGCCCTTTAGTGTACCTGCCCAAACAGATCTGCAAACAATTCAACCACTTTATAGCATAGATCAGTGCCTTGAATGGGGTCTAATTATGGACAAAGAAAGCAAGCTAAACCTGTCAAGGAGGTTTGCCTCACTTGTCATAGGAAGGTGTTAGACATGCATGCGAATATTGAGATAGCAGGCTTTCCAATTTGATCTAATATAGTCCAAATAAGAGATCACAACTAGTACAAACAATAGGCATAGAAATAGTGTGTCTTCCTAGTGATGTGTGTATATGCATAAAATGATATTAGCAGCATTAGTTAGCAACAATATCCACATTCAGTGTTTAGCATCAGTGGTCATTCGTAATTATGAAGCGTGGTAACAATATCAGTGTTTGTAAAGGTAAGCAGAGTTTATTGTTTAGGCTGCTGTATTAAAGCTTTATCACAAGGAACATCTAGCCATTCATATCAGCAAATAATAAATCATAAAATCAGAATCAATTTATCATCCTTTAGTGTTGACACCAATCAGCACATGATATAATACTTCAGCAAGTATAAACAGTGACCATCAACAGTAGCAAATTTTACCATTCAAGTGTAATTAACGGTAATAATCAGCATTTGTCATCATTTAGACTAACTGTAAATAGTACTGTATATCAGCAGAAGTAAATCCCAAGTTACCAGCAGTGTTAACAGTCATGAAGGGTGCCCTTTGATGGCTTGTTTGAGATTGCCTTAGCATGAAGAGAATCCTTTTGGGAGGCCGAATTTAATGGTATCAAGGAAAACCACTCAGACTCAAAACTAATTTCAAGTTGGCTGTTTTTTGCAGGCTGTGATTGACTCTCAAAGACAGTCAACAGTCCCAGTTTGACAGGTTTATGGCTGTAGGATGGGATAAGGGTGACGCCCTTGAAGACCATTGGGCAAATAAGGTAGGGTGAATTGGACTGTGGAGGCAGAAGTTTTAATTTTGGAATATTTTTGAAGTTTTGAATTTTTGTGATTTTTAGATTTTTCTGATTTAAAAAAATGCAGACCTAAATCTAAGCTAATCTAACCTTGAAATCCAAGAAATTAAACATGAAATACTGAAATTTGGATAAAATTGACAAAATTAGAGTTTTATGAAATTTACTTCAAACCCTAGACCATGAGGGATGGTGACCAACGTCTCTCTTGGAATATTTCCCTTAAGCTCACCAATTAGGGCTTCCAATAACAACCTCTAGGATTCGTTGGAGGAGCCTATTTAGGACAAAATTCAGAGATCCAAGGCCAAACAAGAGAAAACTCCTTCAAGAGGATGTTCCCTACCATGCAAAAGTTGACAAAACGCTGGTAAGAAGCCCTAACTTAGAGAAAATGCAGCATTACAACCGCCATTCAATCCACATAGAAGAATAAACTCACCAATTTTTACCAATGTAGCAACCAAGAAAATCCTAGATTCTCTTTGTGCTTGTGTTCTTCCAACAATGTTAGCATCAACCTTGCATGTGGATGAAACCCTAGAATTCATCCATCATTTCACCATAAAGCCAAAGAAGAAATACTCCAAGAGGTGCACATCACTTTAGTGAGCCCAGTTAGGGTAAAAATGTAACATAATAGTATTTGATCCCAAGTCTTGTGTTTTACAAATGACAAATGAATGGATATTTATATCCATTTTAGCAAAAGATTAAAACTTTTATCAAGCCTACATGTCAATTTGAAATTAAAACAAAATAATACTAAAATATTTCAAATAAGACAAAATTAGGGCATGCCACCCACATGTTGGGGACTAAGCCGTAAAATCAACATAAAATGATAAAAAATACTAAAATAAGCAAACCAAGGCCTCCTTGTGACTGCAAGAGTGAGCCTAAGGAGGACGTTATGCCCCTACTAACCCTAGAATGATGAATAAAGTCCCTCAATGCCCCCCTTGCCTTAGCTTGAGGCTTGATCGATCATGAAGACACCAAGGGGTCGATTTGGTCAGAGGGGGTAAAATCAGCTGCGGAGAAGGTCCAAGTGGGGCGTGAGAGGGGTGGTGGACTTAGGGATGACCTCCCTAGATGAAGCATAGTCCCCCTCAAGTCATAAAAGGATGGTGGTCATGTGACCCCTGGAAGCCCTAGACACCAACTCCAGGGCTAAAAAGCCCCCAAAAGGGTAGTCAACAATGCCACTAATCCATAGTATTTCCAAGAGCAAAACCAAGGGGCACGGTCATGGGCAACCACAAGCAAAGAGCCCCCCACACTTGGCCTTTTGTCCCTCCTCTACCAACGACCTTCTTGTTGAAATATTGTAACTTCGAAGAATATTCTATATGTATCTTTTGTGGTCCTCGATGGTCCTACCGGGGGAACCACTTGTATTATCTTGTACCCCGATGCTTCTAATCGGAAGAACTAATAAGAGTCATGAGGTTGTCCCCTCTATTTGTAAAGGTGGGTCATTAGCACCCCAGTGTGGTTACTTGAGCCTACATGTGTAACTCGAGCTTACATGATTAACTTGAGCCTACATGTCGGATGAGTTAATTCAAGTGAACGAATGAATATAAATAGAGGTGTGGTGCTCCTCATTTGAGACACACACACTCTCACTTGTGTAGCGCATTAGTGGAGAAGAGAAGTAGCTGGAGAAGGAGGAGGATCAGGCTTTGATCTCCTTGTTGGTTTTATCTTTTATCTTTTGGGGCATCTATATTGAGGAAGCTTTTGCTGGGTTTTTCGCTTTAGGGTTTCTCCAGGATAAATTTGTGTTCTCCTTTTGTATGGTTGTGCTTATCTATCTTTCAGTGATCCTGTTTATATGCTTTTGTTATGAAATCGAAATGAAATACTAATGATCTAGCTTAGCATATGAAAATTTAACATGGAATCAGAGCCACCCTGAAAGAAGACATTGTGCAGCTAAAGAATCTAGGGCTTCTTATTTTTTGGGTCTTTATCCATGATCGATCAGCAAAAGAAGGCTAGACTGACTCTCCATTGAAGGGCGCATCTTTCTGTCGAAGCGGAATTTGATTCCGAGCATTTTCAGTTTTGGTGCGGAAAATTAGGGCTTTCTACAGAAGAATTTTTGAGTGAGCCCAGCATAGGATTATTCTCCTCATCAAAATCGAAGTTTAGAGACCTGGATCAAGAAATTTGGTTGGGTGAAACTCCGGGAAAGTCAAACCCTAGTTTGACCCCGATTTGGAAAAACCCTAAATACTAAAACTACTAAGTTTTGGTACATTCGCTATATCCTGAGATTGGCGAAGGCTCAAGAGTTGAAAATTGCTGAGGCCGAAGATAAAATCTTGATTTACACTGTGTCCAAAATGCAGCCTCAGATTCGCTATATTCTGGGAGATATGATTTCTCCAAGTTAGGGTTCCAGCCTCTTCCAGAATTCATCCTTAAACAGGACACCTGGGGAGAATTGCTGTAGCGTGGGTTACAGAGGTCCAAATGGAATTCCTGAAGATGTTCCAGAAAGAGCACGGACTTTACTTTCTGTGGTCCGAATTTCCGAACCTGAAGATGAACCAGTGAAATGTGGCATGCTGTACAACTTCACTGTTCTGAACAGTCCTGTAATAGGTCACCTTAGGCAAATGATCATAAATCCCAATTGGTGAAACCAATTCTGATGAAACCTATGGTGTTGGATCAAGGACATGCAAGGTTACCTCAGTGCGAAATTTCAGACACAGCGGAGCAGTAATTTCGGAGATATCACAGAAATAGTAATAGACATTTCTGCAGAAGAAATTGGAAAACTAGGGCTTCCTGTTCCGGGAGCTTCCCTCCACTGTTTTCAGAAAAGGAGTACATTGGACAGCTCCATTTGAAGAGATCTATCTTTCTATCCAATAAAATCTGAAAGATTCGAAGTTTTGAAAATTAGGGTTTCTCTGACGTTACCCTAGATCAGCCAGATCTGGAAGCAGGACGGACACCTCAAATCGGTAAGATCTAATCTTTTGCTATTTGCATTTGAGGTTCTCATTTCAAAGTGATCTATCACATCAGTCTGATGATAAGCTTGGTGAAGTTGAAAACTTCCAAGCATGGAAGTATTTGATCTCTCTGAAGAAAATGAATTGGACACCTACATGAGTAGAGAGGTTCGAGTTCTAGAGGGAGATGAGCCTCAAAGCCTTACATAAGAAGAACTTGATCAAGGCCAAGAAGATCATTGTTGATTCAATCACGGATCAACTTGTACCACAAGTGTCTTCCCTAAAGACACTGAAGATGTTTGATTCCTTGATCAAGCTATTTGAAGATAAGAACATAATTCAGAAGGTGGATTTGAGAAAACAATTGAAGAATGTGAAGATCCAGAATGCATAACATCTTGAAGCGGTAGAAGAAGAAGCAGAGAATGGCCTCCCATGATCATGGGATTTATTCATGTGAGAAATCTGTGCCAAAAGGAAGTGATTATTTTCAGTTGACTCTGGGAAGAAGAAGAAGCTCATCTCATAAGAAGAGAAGAAGAAAGATGGGAGCAAATTGAAGATCAAGCTCTCACCATTCAAAGAAGATCCCTCAAGCGATGAGGAATATGAAGAACTCAATTCTTGATGAACCTCTTAGCCATCTTATCATTTGGATAAGAAATGATGATTTCGTGGATGAAGAAGATGATGAAGCAGAATGATCAAGAAGGAGTCTACCCACGAAACAAACAAAAGATAAGTATTCAATTGTCATTTAATGATATTGTTTTGTTATGCATTTGATTATATTAAGTTGATGTGTTGTTTGCATGCATGTGATGGGTAAGTAGCTCATGGTTCTATACAAATCTCTATTGTTACTTATCTAGAATGAAACCTATTTGCTGACATATTGGATTAGTGCACAATCTCAATGATGTCATGGTAGAGATGGAAGGCATATAGAAAGTTTCTGTGAGATATGGATGAATGTTGTATTGGCTAAATAGTTGCATGATGCATAAGAATTTGTCGTTATGCATATGTAGTTCTAACCATGCAACTGGTGCATTTGAATTGTAGGAAAGGTCCTGTACAACCTCCTAAAAGAAAAGAAGGATGAGACTTGTTCCGAAGAACAAGTGATGACAATTCAATAAACATGAATCTGAAGCTCCCAGGGTCAGAGACACCATGACAAAAGAAAGAGTTTCAAAGAGCGGTAGATCCACCTCGAAGGATGAAGACCACCATGGGTATGAGAGATAACTCAAGATGGAGAAAAAAAAAATGCTATGAAAGAAGCTATGATCAAAGAATAACAGTTGATTATGGGGAATGATGTATATGATATGATTTCGAGACATAAAGGGAAGTACGTAGTATCTTCCATATGGATCTGCAAGAACAAGTGTACAAATCAAGAATCGTGATTTGCCTCAGAAAGAATAGACTATGACATGACATACTCTATTGACTAGTATATATTAAGCATAGAATCATCTATACAGAATGAAGAAGGAAGATAATACTCCACTTCAGGGGGAGTGACTACAGAAGATATCTGAGTTCGACACGGTACGACATGATGGACAACTTCCTGATGGATCGACACTTTACCAAGAGTAAAGTGGGTTCCAACCTTCAAAATTGAATGCAGAAGACTAGGATATGTTGATGATCTGACAAGACGAACTCATGGAAGATGTTATGATGATGTTTGAGATATAGTACTCAAACCAGAAAGCAAGCATGTGGTATCTTACAAATGGATTTGCAAGATAAAATATGTCGTTGATAGAAGTAAGGAAAGACTTGTGGCTAGAGGTTTCTATAAGAAAGAGGGAATTAATTTTGAAGAGACACTTACTCCAGGAAGCAAGGTACACTTCCTTGAGAACTATGATGGTAGTTGCTTCCATGATGAAGTAAAGACAATCCTTCCTTAATGGTATGATTGGGGAAGAGTTTTACATCGAAAGGATTTGAAGTTGAAGACAGATGGACTCATATATGTAAGTTGAAGAAGGGCCTCTATGGCATGAAGCAAGCTCCCAGAGCTTGGTATGGCAGTTTCCTGTCAATTATGGGTTTTACCAAGAGTAAAGTTGATCCTAACCATTATCTCAAGGTTGTAGAAGATGAACCTGTCATCTTGTTATTATAT
>LPNX010099905.1:39883-121573 GCA_001517045.1 Pseudotsuga menziesii | reverse complement strand
GAGGATCAGGCTTTGATCTCCTTGTTGGTTTTATCTTTTATCTTTTGGGGCATCTATATTGAGGAAGCTTTTGCTGGGTTTTTCCCTTTAGGGTTTTCCCACGATAAATCTTTGTGTTCTCTTTTTGTATGGTTGTGCTTGTCTATCTTTTAGTGATCCTGTTTATATGCTTTTGTTATGAAATCGAAATGAAATACTAATGATCTAGCTTAGCATATGAAAATTTAACACTTCTAGAGTCCTGAAAATTGCAGAGGCATAACAGATACCATGGTTGATGCTTATTTTGTAGAGGTTGTAAGGTTCATCATTATTTCGTGGTGGAATGGTTTCAACACTCCATTGAACACAGTGGCACATGCTTTGAATCCATATGATGAACTCATTGTTAAAATTAATGGGGAGATAAGGCGCCACACAGGATAGCAAGGTGACAAATGGAGTGAAGTAATCCTTCCAAAAGTTGTTCCTACCTTTACAAACTAAGCTAAGGGAAGAATTTGCTTGTTTTGTTAATGGATTCAACGAAATTTCAAACATATCATCTTTGGATGAGAGGACCATGGAGCCAATTAAATGGTGGACTTGTGCAGGGGCAAATGTTGTATATTTGCAAACCTAGCCATTTGTATTCTCTCACAAATGGCAAGTTTTTCATCTACAAGGAGGAATTGGATCACCCATGGTTTAATAAATTAATTCATTCAGTGATGTGCAATAGGTTGGGATTGTAGAATGCTAAGGATCTTCTCTATGTGCATTTGAATCTATGCATTGTGTCTTGTAGGGGTGAATAATTATACAAGTAGGCCTCATAAAGTCTAGCATGTGGATCCAAAATCCTCAGACTTGGAACCCTCTCTTGTTGCTCTTAATATTGTTGGTGATGTAGGTGGAAGTGAAGGTCCCTCTTTGGTTGACTTTTGGAAGTGTGTAGGCCCACCTAAGGACCCATGATTGGTGTGGGACCCATAGGGAGCCTAAAAACACTTAAAAATGAATTAATGAAGACAACGAATTAGTTTTTAAACCTAATTAATTAATTTTAACATTCATTTGAAAAAAAACAAAATTAGAAATTTCTAGAAACCCCAACAGCCTTTGTTTTCCTATAAGAAGGCGCTTTATTTTACTCATTCCTCACACTTTCTTCAGCAAGAAGAGCATTTCCAACTAGAATGAGGTTTTTTACTTATGTTTTGGAGCATTTGTTGCAAACTTTGGTTCAGTTTTAGCAAGAGGACAGTTGTGGCCAGTCTTATATTTTGTGAACAGATTTATTTGTTATTTTTGCAGCATTCATGGCTTACCAAAGTGTCATTTCTCATGTCGTTAGAGATCTTCAAGCAAGCAAACAACAAGAACAATAGCCTCTTTGAAATTATGTTACCCAGCTCAAGCAAATGGGTGGTGGGGATTCATGTGAACTGAGGTGTAATTTATGCTATAATGAGTAAAGTTGAGTCTCATATTTTGCATGAAGGGGTAAAGGGTTTTGATGTTTGTGCATATACCAGAAATATGGAGGCGTGTGCCAAATTTGAGAAAGAGCATAATGATGTTCAAAAGTTCGAAGAGTAAAGAAGCAATATTGGTAGCAATACTTGCTACCAATAAGCAAGGAAGAGGAGGGTGGCACAGGTTGAAGAAGTGACACCAAAATCTCCAGTTGTGGGTAAAGGTATCAGATTGGTGAGAATACTCAACAATCAAGGGAGAGGAGCCAAGACAATGTGACAAGGGTCATCTATGCTACCAATAAGCAAGGAAGAGGGAGGGTGGCACAGGTTGAAGAAGTGACACCAAAATCTCCAGTTGTGGGTAAAGGTATCAGATTGGTGAGAATACTCAACAATCAAGGGAGAGGAGCCAAGACAATGTGACAAGGGTCATCTATGCTTGTGCTAACCCTTTTAATGTGGTTTGCCCCCCCTATTGGCAGGATTTGCTGAAGGTGATTATCACAACCCCTCAAGAAAAAGCCATAACAATTTTGTTCAAGAAAGCAAGGCAACTTCTTGAAGATGTTTTAAGACCAATTCGTAGCTCATGGAGTAGCTCAAGCGTTTCCATTAGTTCAAATCGATGCATTGATACAAAGCATAGGCCACTAATCAATGTCATTGTGTCATCACCAAAAGAGCAATGTTGTTGAGAGTATAAAATTGTTCGGGTGAGCTAAAAGATAATAATTTCATTGCTGAAATTTTAATTGTTGGTATTGAGTAATTAGGTCTAGAAAATATGGCACAAGTTATCACAGATAATGCACTCGTCTACAAAGTGCAAGCTTGATTGGTGAGGGTAGGTATAATCACAATTTCGAACTCTTTTCATTATCCATAATTTAAATTTGATTTTATAAGAGATTGACGCTAAAACTGCATGGATTTAGGAGGTCATAGGGTTGTCTAGAGAGATTAGTAAATTCATCACCAACCACCACTAGTGTCAGGTGATATATTGAGAATACTCAAAATTGAGGTTGCTTAAGATTGCCAAGATAAGATATGCCTCAATCTTCATCATGTTGTGCCACCCAATGTTCCTCGGAGTTTTCGAGACAGGGGAACGTGGGAGCGGGGAAACACATAAGGGGGATGTGTGGAAGCCACCCCAAATTTTAGGGAAATTTCGGGGAAACGGGGAGACGCTAGAGTCATAAAAATAAATTCAAAATATAAAAAGGATAAATCCCAACAATAACTATCACCATGTAAAAAGTAAAACTAAAAACTAAATTCGTCATTATGGAATGTACATCTATTAATTATTACCATATCAAATTTCAAATTTGTAAATGATACTGAACTATGTTACTATTACCTTGTAAAAACTAAAAACTAAATATCATCATTATCATTATGTAATGTGTATCTAAATTTGAATTTGTAAAAGATAATGCAACAGATCATAGATGTTGAAGTCTGAAACAGTCAAATAGATATTGAACAATGAACACAAAGAAGTTAGAAAAGTGATGGCTGCTATAAGTTTAGTTGCAATATGATTATGAAATGAAATCGTGAGAGGGTAGCTTTTAGGAAGGGCTTAGATTCCGAGGTTAGTGTAGGATTTAACTTAATTTTGGTTTAAATATGTTTTTAATTTTTTTAACACTGCTGTTTTTATTTGCATTTATTTTTATTGTAAACGATGAAAATGGGGGGAGTGGGTGGGGGAGAGGTGGGGTGGGCATCACCCCATTGGGGGGGAGGGACACCCAGAATCCTTTCTTGGGAAGAAAACACGTTTCCCTAAGTTTCCCACAACAGAGGGACATGGAGAAACATTTCACCAGGAGTTTCCTTGTCCCGCAAGCGTGGGGGAGCGAGGGGGCATGTTCCCAACCTTGGGGGATGTCCTTGAGGAAGACTGGTGCCACCTTGTTGATGTCAAATCTGCATTAATGAGTGTGGTGGTGGGTGCGACTTGGGCTTAGTGGAGACATGCAGATTCAAAGAGGGGAACTATGGTGATGAAGGTGTTGATGGATGAGGATTGATGGAGCAAGATAGATTTCTTGCTAAAGTTCACATTACTTGCATTTGAGGTTTTTTGAGACAGCCATAGACAAACCTTTCTTAGGAGATTTGTATGATGGCATGGATACCATGGTTGAGAAAATTGTGGGAATTATTACATAGGAGGTTCTCACTCTTCTTTTTGTTGATTCTAGTTTTGCAGAGTGTGTAAGTCCATTCTTGTTGTAGTTGCCAGGTGGAATGGTTTTAACACTGCATTGCACATTTTGGCACATGCTTTGAATTCAAAATTTTATGATGAACGCTTATTGCTCAAAGCAATGGGAAGAGGAAGTCCCCACATAAGGACGAGGAGGTAGCCAATGGAGTGAAGAAAGCCTTATAGAGGTTGCTTCCAACTTCTAAACAAGTTGAAGTGAAGGAAGATTTTTTTTTTTTAATTGTTGGAATAGAGGATGTTGCAAACACAATCTTTGGACAAGAGGAGGACCATGGGCCCGGTTAAATTGTGAACTTATCAAGGGGCAAATGGTCTATATTTGCAAAGTCTTGCCACTCGTATTCTATCACAAGTGGCAAACTCTTCATCAACATAAAAGAATTTGACGACCTATGGTTTCATTTATTCCGTGAAGCGCAATATGTTGGGTTTGTGAAAGGCCAAGGAACTTGTATATATGTAGTCAAACGTATGCCTCGTGTCTCACAAGGGTGAAGAAAATACAAGTGGGCCTCACAAACACTGTGATGTGGATCCAGAATGCCCAAACTTGGAACCCTCTTTTGTTGCTCTTGATATTGGTAGTGATGCAAGTGGAAGTGGATCTGCCTCCTATTCCAATCCATTCTACGATTCTACTGTGTTATCTCCCAAAATAAATTTATTTTGATAGTATGAAGAATTCGAGTCATGTTATGAAAGATTGAAAGATGACTAACACATTGAAGGTCTCTGGTTTTGCGATGGTTGAAAAAAATTGGAAGATTTAGCTTTCGGTGGCTTAGGCGGGGTTATTAACAGCTCATTAGCCACCGAAAGGCTTTGTTTCAGCAACTAACAATTTAACGCAGGATAAAGGTTAACCACCGAAAGTGGGCTCGATCGAGTAAATGGTAAAAGCACTTTCGGTGGCTTAGGCAAGACTTCAGACATCTCATTAGCCACCGAAAAGTGTTGCTTTCGGCAGCTTAGTGAATAGTTCAAGAAGGGCGTTAACCACTGAAAGCAGGCAAAAAGCGTTGGGGAAAAGCGGTTTTGGTAGCTTAGGCGAAAGCTTTGACGTTTCATTAGCCACTGAAAGCACGGGCTTTCGGTGGTTAAAAGGGATATCCGGAGAGACCACTATCCGCCGAAAGCTGAGTTTCACTGCGACATTGGGAAAACGGTTTCGGTGGCTTGGGCGAAAGGGTCAGTATTTCATTAGCCACCGAAAGCCTTGTTTTCGGGGGCTAGCAGACAAACTCTTGAAGGCCCTTAACTGCCGAAAAGTTAAAAAAAAGAAACGGTTAGAAACCCATCAAATCAGAGCCCGTCAGCAAAATTGCGATCAGTAAAGGGCGTGATAAACCACCGAAAGGAGAGGAGGCTGGATAATTGCGTGAGGAAATGAGTAAGGAGGTCGTTATTGAAACTAATAAGGACTGATGTGATTTAAAACCCTCCTCCCTCCATCTATCCACAGAACTACAGAAAAGCCCACTGAGTATCCAGGATTGATTTTAACATGATTGCTGGGCAAGGGGTCTCGAAAAGATCAAATAGAGCCATCACCCTCTGACCTAAGCATCAATCATGCAGTTGAAAGCCCTCATAATCAGTGCCAAATCTTCAGTACACTCCACCCTCGACCTTAGCATTTTTCTCCACCAGAAAGCCATCTCTGAGAAGCAGCCTGCTGAAACATTATCCTACAGAACTTGAATCTATTGTTGCAGGTACCCAGGAGTGGCATTCAGCAAAATGAAGAAGGGAGGACCTGCTCTCAGGCAGGAGTTGGGAGACATCAGCTACCTGGAGGCACATTCAAAAGTCTGTCAATCTTTCAAGGATGTTGGCTATTATAGGTTTTGTGAGAAGATTGAAGGTTCACACCAGTAGGTGGCTGAGGCGTTTTCTCTCTCTTTCAATGGCTCCAAGGCAGTCACAGGCAAAGAAGAATTCCTGATAGATGAAACCCTAATCACTGAAGTGACTGAACTCCTTAGCACAGGAGAGAAGTGGTTTAAGACGACCATACCAAAGGATGTAGAGTTCAGATCTTACCTGAAGCCTGAACATAGGGAGGTGGTATGGAAGAAAAGTGTACCATCCTCTTGGCTAGAAGAGCGATGGGAGCAACAGCTGAAGGCCATTGTGGTCTACATAACATGTGAAGGGAGATACAACAGAGCCATGATTTACCATTTTAAATTGATGAACCACTTCTCAGTGAGAAGCCCACTGAATTTGCCTTTTTACTTACACAGGAGTTTGGCAAAAATGACACACCAGGTGAAGGCCCAACCAATCAAGATTGCTGGCAGACTGTCTCATCATGGCCTTATCCAACTTCTGATCCAAGAATTGCTTAAAATGAGAAATATGGCATGGGCTTATTTCTTATTTTGGAATGGTTTTGAAACAGGCCTTCAGCCAGAAGAAAAGGGGAAGTCTCTTGCTAAAAAGTCCAACACACCAAGAAGTGGGAAAAGGAAGAGAAGGGCTATATCCCCAGCAGCAGCAGAACAACCTCCTTCCTCTTCCAAAGCCAAGAAGGTCAAAAGAAACTTGGATTTCAGTGAAAAGGGCTAGGAAGTTACAACACACAGTGAGAACATTTTGAACTTGCCCTACTCAGATTCAGAAGAGGAACAAGAGGAAGGTGCAGACCTAGCATTGCAGGTTGTAGCAGAGATTGAAGAACTACCATCACCTACACCAAAAGAGCAAGATGAACTAGTAGAGAAAGCTTCCTCTAGCAAGCCTAAGACTCAAAAGATAAATCAGTTGCTGAGGCAAGTGCATGAGATTGAGATTTTAGAAAGGGAGATAAAGAAAAATAATGCTGCATTGACCAGTAGGGACAAGCTGCTGCATAAATCTTACCTAGAGCTGAGAGAAAGGTATGCTTTCCTAAAAGGACTAAATAAAAAGTACCTGAAAGACAACACAAGATTGTATAGGATGATTAGTCTTCAGAGACTGCAGATGAAGGAGGCCAAGGTAAACCCTAGCACTCACCTCACATTGGAAACCCTAGCTGAAGTTGCAGTAAGCCTTCAGCCTCCAGAAGCAAGCCAGGCTGCTGTTAACCTTCCTAACATAGAGCCTGCTGAAGAAGAAAGCTAAGCAGACAAACTTGAAAGAACAATTTTGGAGGTGGCTTAAGAATTTTTGAAGAACAGGGCTTTCGGTGGCTTAGGCGGACGCTGAGGCAGTTCATTAGCGACTGAAAGCACCGCTTTCGGCAGCTAACCGTTCCGATATTTTGGCCTCTTAACCACCGAAAACAGAAAGAGGCATAGGATTGAATTTTGACACGCAGGACCAGTTTTGGGGGAACATGGATAGCTCAAGGATGAATTATAAAGATAAAGGACCTTGAAGAAAACATCAGGGAAGGTATTCTTCAGTTTTGCTGTGACATAACAGTAGAAAATGTCACCAACACTCAACTGTCAAAGTGAAACAGTGACTTAACCAGTAGAGGACTAGTGGCAGTGATTTCCAGTAGTTACTTTAGTTATCAAAAGGTTCAAACAGTGAACGAATTCTACAGTTAGTTAGACTAGTAGTTAAATTAGGGTTTTTTGACCTAATTATACAAAAAACAATTATTTTGTCTATTTTTAGTAAATCGGATCCAATTTTTCAGGATCTGAATATTTTTGTAAAGGCTATAAAGCCTAAGACTTATTTTATTGAAAAGGTTCGACTTCGGGGACTTGCAGACCATTGCTATTGTCAAGTTTCTCATATTGCTCATGACCTAATATAAGCTCTTTTGTTATCATATGTTTAACTTCTATTTTCTGTCTATTCTGTGCTTATGCTTGAATGTGTTATTCAGGTTTTATTTAGGTTAATTAATGACTGATAACTGTTATCCTATTGGCATATTGATGATTTGAATTATAAGTGCTTTCCTTGTCATGATTAGCCATTTATATATATCTGTTTTATGTATGGATTTGCCAGCATGATAAGTTCTCCATCTCTGCACCATATTGTCAACCTCTGAACAGTGGTAATTAGAAGCCTTATCCCTAATTGAGTTTCATGCATGTCTTGAGAGTGTAAGGTCTTATGGGTCACCTGACTTGATCCACTTAAAAAACCATAAAAACATTGAAGTTACCAGGCATCCTCAGGCTGCAACCTAGAGGAGTTTCCTGGAGTGATAACAAATTGGCGCCGTTGTCGGGGAGAGGAGATTGAAGCTCAGCTTTCCTGGGAGACGACATAGATCCTTACTTTGATGATAGACAAAGCTTGGACACTATTCTGGTTGTAGTCATCTATTTGGCGACTCCATTGAAATAAGGTGGCTTCAAGAAGACCAAGTACCAAAGCAAACCCTCAAGGGCCACCAGCAACACCGGTTTCAGATCTAGAAGAGATTCTAAGAAGAGCTAGGGCTTCACTAAGGCAGACCAGCAGTTTTGCAAAGGAATCTACATCAGGTATTTCAAGAAATATTTCTGCTATTATTTCTTCTGCTGAAACACTTAATTCTTAGGAATTTATAAATACATCAGAAAATTTTAGGGTTTGGGCATCTTCAAGCACTGCTGCTTATGAAGATCCAATCCCTGACGACTCCACTGGGATAAGTTTACCACCACCACCACCTTCTCAGCTACTACCTACATCAGTAGTACCTTCCTCCACCCTTTCCATATCCATTTCTAATATGGCTGCCCCTCAATTGACCAAAATGGAAAGGATCTTGGTAGCTAGGTATGCCCCACTAAATTTGCCTAACCCTCTCTCGACCATGCCCACTGGAGACTACCTCAAGTACATGCCTAAGTTCACAGGAGAGGAAGATTTCACAGCTAAAGAACATCTAGAGGCATTTTACAGTTATGCTGAGAACATTAATATAGAACAGGAAGATGTGTGGACTAGGGGTTTTGTACAAAGCCTAGATGGTCAGGCTAGGAAATGGTTCAAAGAACTGTCTACTGGATCAGTAGCAGGCATTGAAGCCCTAGATGACATCTTTCTAAAGCATTGGGGAGAGAGGAGAGACCACCTCTATTATATCAT
The DNA here is from genome assembly GCA_001517045.1 of Pseudotsuga menziesii. Taxonomy (NCBI): domain Eukaryota; kingdom Viridiplantae; phylum Streptophyta; class Pinopsida; order Pinales; family Pinaceae; genus Pseudotsuga; species Pseudotsuga menziesii. Next base: position 112,837 of record LPNX010099905.1, on the reverse strand, counting down.
AGAGTTCAGCAACTTGAAAAGAGAGAATGGGGAGTCTGTCTCCAACTTCACCAAGAGGTTCAACAATATGCACAGCAAGATCCCCACTGAAATTAAGCCCACTGATACCTCAGCCAGGATAACTTATGCAAATGCCTTTGACTTTGATTTCTGCCTGCTTCTCAGAGAAAGGAGGTCTGCCTCCTTATCACTCATGCGGGATGCTGCCCTAGAGGTAGAATCTAACATTGTGGCATCTCAGAAGGTCAAAGGAAAGATCGATAGGAAGAAGTAGCCAGCAGACCCTATTGGGGCTTTTTCATCAGAGAACAAGATTGACTGCTGAAATGTCTAAGCTAAAGGACCGAGGATAGATACCTGTGAGAGGTAAAGGGCCAAGTGATTTTGTTCCTCGAAACCCTAATTTTGCCCCTTACAGAAGAGGCAACCCCCCAGTTCAGATCCTCAGAAGGGAAAGGAATCAAGGGGAAGATCAGAGGATCATAGCTCCTTTTCAGAATGTTGTACTAGAAGAAGAACCAGAGTTCATTGAGGAAGGAGAGGCTGAAGAAAACATCCACTGCATGGAAGATGAAGTTGACTATTCTTTTCTGACACATGCAAAATATGAGGAAGCCCTAATTGATGAGCAGATCAGTGAAGAAGCAGTATATCAGGCTGATGGTCAAGGAGGGTATAATATGAGGTCTAGGCTGGTTGCTCCTCTTAAGAAGAATGTTGTTCCTGTCAAACAACCTGCTGCACCATCTTAAAAGGCTACTGTTTTACCAAAGAAAATGGCTGTCATTTCTAAACCATTGCAAAAACCAGCACCTTCATCAAGCCCTGACCATGTCCAACTAAAAGCTCCAGTACATGAGGTAAGGTTTCCCGATAGACTGCATTATTCTTTCAACCTTGAGTCAGAGATTCAGGAATTGAAGATCCCTTTCCCATTAATCGAGCTAATGAAAAATGATGCATTCAAATCTTCCATACTTAATTCTTTTTAGCCAAAGGTACATATTGATACTGACTTTGTAAATCTGCAAGATGACAAACCTATTGTAACCCTAGGCCCTATGATCGAAGACCTAAAGGATTCATGCCCACCTTTCTACATATCCTTGAATATCCATGATAAAACTGTCTGCTGGACTCAGGAGCTTCCCATAACCTAATGCCGAAAGTTGTGATGGATGAGCTTGGTCTCCGCATTACAAAGCCCTACCATGATTTGTTCTCCTTTGACTCCAGAAAGGTCAAGTGCTTGGGCCTAATCAAAGACCTTGTTGTAAACCTATCTCAGCTACCTTCAAAAAGCATCATGATGGACATTGTAGTGGTTGATATCCCTCCCAAATTTGGTCTCTTGCTGTCTCGATCATGGAGTAAAAGGCTTGGTGGCACCCTTTAGATGGACCTACATATGCTACAATCCCCATGTTTGGAGGGGAGACCAAGATGCTTTACAGAGAGAATCAGCTTGCCTACATCATAAGCAATGAAAGGAATTCAGTGAACCACCCCATCTATGCAGTAGACACTGATTTTGGATCATGCATTCTGCAAATAGATGATTCTCAGCAAACACTAGTCCAGCTTACTAAGCCCACCTGTCAGCAGCTCGAAGAAGCGACCACAGCAGTCTGGAACATGTATTTTGATGGGGCTAGCACTCAAAACTCAGCAGGTGCAGGTGTAGTATTAATCTCTCCATCCAAAGAGAATATTCATCTGTCTTATAAGCTTGATTTTAAAACCACTAACAATATAGCAGAATATGAAGCCTTGCTGCTAGGAGTTAAAGCTGCCAAGGAAATGGGGATCATGTGCATGAGAATCTTTGGAGATGCAGACCTTATTATACAGTAGGTCAACAACACCTTTCAAGCAAAAAATGTCAGAGTAAAGGCCTACAGGGACAAGGTATGGAAACTCAGAGACTCCTTTATGTTTTTTGAACTATCATATATACCTAGGGCTTTGAATCACCTGGCTGATTCCCTGGCTGTCTCTACAAGTATGTTTGTTTCTCCTTTACCTCCTAAGCTCAACTATGATGTTCAGGTCAAGTACAGACCTTCCCTGCCAGATAATGTAAAATTTTGGAAGGTGCTTGACAATGATGATGAGCTTAGTAAATTCCTTCAGCTAGTAGATGAATTCTTTGATATACATATAGATCAGGAAAACCTAAACATGGAAGAATCCCAACAGCTCAAGTTGAAAGATAAAGTAGCTGATCAGAATTTTGTCCAATTACCCAACAATTATATACCTCAGGGTCTAGTACCTCTGGAAGAGCTTTTTGATCATAATGACATCTCTTTCAAGCCTGCCAAAAAGGTGCAAGACCTTGTTGTCCAAGAGCAAAACATAGGTAGCCAAAGCCATCCAAAGCTTATAAATCTGTCCACTGAGTTGACTGTTGATCAGAGATCCAAATTTTGCAGCCTGATAAAAGAATTTGTTGATGTCTTTGCCTGGGAGTACAGTGACCTGAAAACCTATGACACCAATATCATCCAACATAGGATTCTTTTGGAGAAGGACACCATCCCTTTCAAACAGAATCTAAGATCCATCAGTCCTCTCCTACTACCTGTAATTGAAAAAGAAATCCACAAGCTCCTCAAAGCCAAAATCATAATCCCCCTCAGGTATTCCAAGTGGATTGCAAACTTAGTGGTGGTAAGGAAGAAGAATGGGGAGATCAGGTTGTGTGTGGATTTTAGAAACCTGAACAAATGCTTGAAAAAAGACAACTATCCACTACCCAAGATGGAACACCTGTTGCAAAGAGTCTCAGGGGCTAGTGTCATGTCCTTTTTGGATGGCTTCTTTGGATACAACCAAGTTGCTGTGCACCATGATGACCAAGAGAAGACTGTTTTTACCACCCCCTGGGGCACTTTCATGTATGCTAAAATGCCATTTGGGCTGATGAATGCTGGGACTACTTTTCAGAGAGCCATGGACCTAGCTTTTGTAGGGTTGAAAGATAAAATTTGTGCTTATATACTTGGATGACCTAACTGTTTACTCTCACAGCCATCATGACCATTTCAAGCACTTGAGGAGGGTATTTCTGAAGTGCAGGAGGTTTGGGATATCACTCAACCCTAAGAAGTCCCAATTTGCACTCAGCGAGAGGAAACTCCTAGGTCACATAGTCTTAGCTAAAGGTGTAAAGATTGATTCGGTAAGGGTGGAAGCAATCCAGAAGCTGTCCATACTGAGGTCAAAAAGGGATATTCAGTCCTTTTTGGGTAAGATAAACTTTGTCAGGAGGTTCATCCCTATTTTTTCTGAGCTGGTAAAGCACATAACAGCTATGTTGAAAAAGGATGCAAAAATAAAATGGACTGACCAGGCAAGAAGCTCGTTCGAAGACATCAAGAAGGCTATCATGGAAACCCCAACCTTGATTAGTCCGGACTATACCAAGAGTTTTTGTATCTTCTCCTTTGCATCCTATGACACAATGGCAACTGTGCTGTTACAAAAAGATGATGAGGGTCTCGATCATCCAATTGCATTCTTCAGCAAAACCTTGAGAGATGTTGAGTTGAAGTATGATCCAATTGAGAAACAGGCTTATGCTGTCATCAAGTCATTGAAGACCTTCAGGATTTACATTCTCCATGCAAAAGTTCTTGCCTATGCCCCTTCAGCTGCTGTGAAGGATGTTTTAACTCAGCTTGACATTGATGGAAAGAGAGCTAAATGGATTGCCAAGCTCATTGAGTTTGATATAGAGGTGAAGCCCACTAAGCTAGCAAAGGGACTAGGTCTGGCCAAACTCATGGATAAAGAAAAATGTGAACTAATGGGGATAAACTTTACTTGTGTCAATTCAGCAAAATTGCAAACTATAGTAGCAACAGAAGTAGTTCAGGATCAGAATGACATTCAATCAGTGGCTGAAAATTTGTCTTCATGTGAGTGGTACTCAGGCATTATTCATTTTCTGCAGAAATTAGAAGTTCCTCCTGGTCTCACTCCTAATCAAGCACGAGCTCTTAAACTAAAGTCTGTTAAATTTTGCATAGTTGATAAACTGCTGTACTGGAAAGATCTGTCTGCGGTTTTGTTGAGATGTCTAGATAAAGAAGAATCATATTAAGTCATGCATCACTTTCATTCCAGCACACGTGGGGGCCATGATTATTGGAAGACCATAGCCCACAAGATCCTGAGGGCAGGGTACTATTGGCCAGTCCTTTTTGCTGATGTGTACCTTTGTGAGGGCCTATGACCAATGCTAAAGATTTATAGGGAAGCAACAGCTCAAATCCTTGCCCCTTAGGCCTATTGTAGTGAATGGGCCTTTCCAGCAATGGGGTCTGGATTTCATAGGTGAAATAAATCCATCTTCCAGTGGGCAGCATAAATGGATCCTAGTAGCCACAGACTACTTTACCAAGTGGATAGAGGCAATACCCACCACGAATGCCACTCATTAGGTCATGATGAAGTTTTTATATGAGAATATCTTTACCAGGTTTGGCTGCCCAGTAAGGTTAGTAATTGATAATGCACCAGCTTTCAAAGCCGGGGCATTGGTTAAAATGTGTGAGTCAATGGGCATTCAGCTGGTGCATTCCACATGTTATTATCCTCAAGGCAATGGCCTGGCTGAGTCATCCAACAAAAGCCTAGTCAGGATCATCAGAAAACTATTAGAGACAAACCAGAAAAGCTGGGATTCTAAGCTAAAGTTTGCTTTATGGGCTGATAGGGTAACAGACAAAAGATCTATAGGGACTTCTCCATTCAAATTAGTTTATGGTATTGAGGCCTTTTTTCCCATTCAGCTCATTCAGCGAGTGGCAAAATTCTTTCAAGAAGAGGAAGATGAACCAAATGATATGGTGAGGAGGATGATGGATTTGGTGGAGTTGCAGCAAGTCAGGGAATAAGTGATAGGAAAATCAGAAGCCCATCAACAGAGGGTAAAGGTCATGTTTGACAAAATGGCAAAAGTGGACAACTTTCAGGTTGGAGATTGGGTCCTCAAGTGGGATACTGTCAGGCAGGACAAGGGCAAACATGGAAAGTTTGACTCTTTGTGGATTGGCCCTTTTGTGATAGCTCAGGTACAGAAGAACAACACCTTCAAATTGCAAAATCTAGAAGGGGAAGAGCTGTTTGATGGCCCAGTGAATGGGTGTTTTTAGAAACTTTACTTTATTTGAGGCTTTGAGGCCTTGTTATTGTAAATTAGTAGTTAGTAGGTTGTTTTTGCTTACAGAATAAACTCCATGCCCAATGGAACAGTAAATGATAGTGTTGATTTTTTAGTTATTTTCAAGTAAAGGCATTTTGGCCTGGGGTTCTTGGGACCTCACAGGGAGGTTCCCATCCCCAAGTAGGAGCTAGATGTTATCTCCCAAAATAAATTTATTTTGATAGTATGAAGAATTCGAGTCATGATATGAAAGATTTAAAGATGACTAACAAATTGAAGGTCTCTACGGCAGGTAATAGTTTAACGCAGGATAAAGGTTAATTATCGAAAGTGGGCTCGGTCGAGTAAATGGTAAAAGCACTTTCGGTGGCTTAGGTGAGACTTTAGACATCTCATTAGCCACCGAAAAGTGTTGCTTTCGGCAACTTAGTGAACAGTTCAAGAAGGGCGTTAACCACCGAAAGCAGGCAAAAAGCGTTGGGGAAAAAGCTGTTTCGGTGGCTTAGGAGAAAGCTCTGAGGTTTCATTAGCCACCGAAAGGACGGGCTTTCGGTGGTTAAAAGGGATATCCAGAGAGACCACTATCTGCCGAAAGTTGAGTTTCACTGCAACATTGGGAAAACGGTTTTGGTGGCTTGGGTGAAAGGGTCAACATTTCATTAGCCACCGAAAGCCTTGTTTTCAACGGCTAGCAGCAAATTCCTGAAGGCCCTTAACCGCCGAAAAGTTAAAAAGAAAGAAATGGTTAGAAACCCATCAAATCAGAGCCCGTCAACAAAATAGCGATCAGTGAAGGGCGTGATAAACCACCGAAAGGACAGGAGGCTGCATAACTGTGTGAGGAAATGAGTAAGGAGGTCGTTATTGAAACTGGTAAGGACTGATGTGATTTAAAACCCTCCTTCTCCCTCCATCTGTCCACAGAACTGCAGAAAAGCCAATTGAATATGCAGGATTGATTTTAACATGATTGCTAGACAAGGGGTCTCGAAAAGATCAAATAGAGCCATCACCATCTGACCTAAGCATCAATCATGCAGTTGAAAGCCCTCATAATCAGTGCCAAATCTTCAGTACACTCCACCCTCGACGTTAGCATTTTTCTCCACCAGAAAGCCATCTCTGAGAAGCAACATGCTGAAACACTATCCTACAGAACTTGAATCTATTGTTGTAGGTACCCAGGAGTGGCATTTAGCAAAATGAAGAAGGGAGGACCTGCTCTCAGGCAGGAGTTGGGAGACATCAGCTACCTGGAGGCACATCCAGAAGTCTGTCAATCTTTCAAGGATACTGGCTGCTATAGGTTTTGTGAGAAGATTCAAGGTTCACACCAGCAGGTGGCTGAGGCGTTTGCTCTCTCTTTTGATGGCTCCAAGGCAGTCATAGGCAAAGAAGAATTCCTGATAGATGAAACCCTAATCACTGAAGTGACTGAACTCCCTAGCATAGGAGAGAAGTGGTTTAAGACCACCATACCAAAGGATGTAGAGTTCAGATCTTACTTGAAGCCTGAACATAGGGAGGTGGTGTGGAAGAAAAGTGTACCATCCTCCTGGCTAGAAGAGAGGTGGCAGCAACTACTGAAGGCCATTGTGGTCTACATAACATGTGAAGGGAGATACAACAGAGCCATGATTTACCATTTTAAATCGATGAACCACTTCACAGGGAGAAGCCCACTGAATTTGCCTTTTTACTTACACAGGAGTTTGGCAAAAATGGCACACCAGGTGAAGGCCTAGCCAACCAAGATTGCTGACAGACTGTCTCATCATGGCCTTATCCAACTTCTGATCCAAGAATTGTTGAAAAGGAGAAATATGGCATGGGCTTATTTCTTAGTTTGGAATGGTTTTGAAACAGGCCTTCAGCCCGAAGAAAAGGGGAAGTCTCTTGCTAAAAAGTCCAGCACACCAAGAAGTGGGAAAAGGAAGAGAAGGGCTATATCCCCAGCAGCAGCAGAACAACCTCCTTCCTCTTCCAAAGCCAAGAAGGTCAAAAGAAACTTGGATTTCAGTGAAAAGGGCTAGGAAGTTACAACACACAGTGAGAACATTTTGAACCTGCCCTACTCAGATTCAGAAGAGGAACAAGAGGAAGGTGCAGACCTAGCATTGCAGGTTGTAGCAGAGATTGAAGAACTACCATCACCTACAACAAAAGAGCAAGATGAACCAGCAAAGAAAGCTTCCTTTAGCAAGCCTAAGACTCAAAAGATAAATCAGTTGCTGAGGCAAGTGTATGAGATGGAGATTTTAGAAAGGGAGATATAGAAAAATAATGTTGCATTGACCAGCAGGAACAAGCTGCTGCATAAATCTTACCTAGAGCTGAGAGAAATGTATGCTTTTCTAAAAAGACTAAATAAAAGGTACTTGAAAGACAACACAAGATTGTATAGGATGATTAGTCTTCAGAGACTGCAGATGAAGGAGGCCAAGCTAAACCCTAGCACTCACCTCACATTGGAAACCCTAGCTGAAGCTGCAGTAAGCCTTTAGCCTCCAGAAGCAAGCCAGGCTGCTGTTAACCTTCCTAACATAGAGCCTGCTGAAGAAGAAAGCTAAGCAGACAAACTTGAAAAAACAATTTTGAAGGTGGCTTAAGAATTTTTGAAGAACAGGGCTTTCGGTGGCTTAGGCGGACGCTAAGGCAGTTCATTAGCCACTGAAAGCATCGCTTTCGGCAGCTAACCGTTCCGATATTTTGGCCTCTTAACCACCGAAAATAGAAAGAGGCATAGGATCGAATTTTGACATGCAGGACCAGTTTTGGGGGAACATGGATAGCGCATGGATGAAGTATAAAGATAAAGGACGCCGAAGAAAACATCAGGGAAGGTATGCTTCAGTTTTGCTGTGACATAACAGTAGAAAAGGTCACCAACACTCAACTGTCAAAGTGAAACAGTGACTTAACCAGCAGAGGACCAGTGGCAGTGATTTCCAGTACTTACTTTAGTTATCAGAAGGTTCAAACTGTGAATGAATTCTACAGTTAGTTAGACTAATAGTTAAATTAGGGTTTTTTGACCTAATTATGCAAAAAAAATTATTTTGTCTATTTTTAGTAAATCAGATCCAATTTTTCAGGTTCTGAATATTTTTGTATAGGCTATAAAGCCTAAGACTTATTTTATTGAAAGGGTTCGACTTCGGGGACTTGTAGACCATTGCTTTTGTCAAGCTTCTCATATTGCTCATGACCTAATATAATCTCTTTTGTTATCATATGTTCAACTCTCATTTTCTATCTATTCTGTGCTTATGCTTGAGTGTGTTATTCAGGTTTTATTCAGGTTAATTAATGTTTGATAGCTGTCATCCTATTGGCATATTGATGATTTGAATTATAAGTGCTTTTCTTGTCATGATTAGCCATTTATATATATCTGTTTTTTGTATGGATCTGCTAGCATGATAAGTTCTCTATCTCTGCACCATATTGTCAACCTCTAAACAGTGGTAATTAGAAGCCTTATCCCTGATTGAGTTTCATGCATGTCTTGAGAGTGTAAGGTCTTATAGGTCGCCTGACTTGATCCACTTAGAAAACCATAAAAACATTTAAGTTACCAGGCATCCTCGAGCTGCAACCTAGAGGAGTTTCCTGGAGTGATAACATACTGAATAGGCATTTTGTTCTATTTTTTATTGATCATGATGAAGTTGAGATGGATACGTAATTGTATTTGTCTTTATCTCATGTTTTATTTCATTTTGAGCACCTATAGCTTCATATATAAAGGTTTATTTTGGATGTATAGCCTTGTCTATAAATGCCAATCTTGGATTTTGCATCATTCTTATTTTCTTGCAAAATAATGTGTTATTTAAAATACTTTTTATATATTGTGTTTCCCCTGATGTACCCATTTCAGTTAATTTTGAAATTTTGAAATATAGCCTCATGTAAAATTTCTGATTTTTAAAGTTGGATGTATATAGCCTCATCTATAAAAAGGTTGCTTTTGGATTTTCCCATAAATTTAACATCTATGGGATTTGATATAGACATGGGTTTCTTTCTAAATGTCATTGATATGTATCATTCTTATTTGCTTGCAAGATAATACTTTATTTAAAAAGAAACTATATATATTTGTGATTTTTATGTACCGTGATTCCTTGACATATCCATTTTTGGGAGGGATCATGTTTCTAGGCCTTCTTGTTTTGAAAATTGTACGCATTTCCAAGTTTCATGATACTTAGCTCCTGATGGCAATGAATCCACAGTAGCCCCTTTGGCTGGGAGTGAAAACCATTTTACCGTATGTGGTTGAGAAACGCCTTCCATACTTAGCTGCTCAATCCCTAACGTCATATCCACTGCCTCCCCATCACCCTCTTCAACCACAGCGAGCTTCGAGTTCAGACTAAACCCCACCAAAAGGACATCCTTCAAAGTAACATCATTCTCCATTGAAGGGATAGGCGGCCAATCCTCAGAAGTTTTGCAACCCAAACCCGATACACCTGTACTAGTGGAACAGGCATTGAGAAACCTTACCACAACAGAAGAATATCCTTTAACTTCCGTACATTGCAAGAGGATGAACATAGGGGAATGAGAGCGATCTCGAGACTTGCTTTTGCATCTATAAACATTCCTTAACTTGTCTCGTACCATACTTGATCTGTCTCTGTCAAACACTACCGTGTCATAACGCCCTGCAGACATTGCGCGATGGCCTCTGACATTCTTTTCTTCCTCCTTTGTGGTATTTCCTCATTCATTGCAATTCATTGGTGCTCAAATAATGGCACTTCCTCCATCACAATCTAAAGTTGTTTGTGAAGGCTTTCAGTGAAATATTGAATACTTCAATTTTTTTGCAGGTCCATGGGAGGTTCCAATGCACTACAGGTACTGTTGGAAGAGAAGTTGAAGATGTCTATGCAAAATATGCACCTTTTCAGTTTTTAGCATACTGGTAGTAATCCACTACCATCTACAATTTTTTAATCTTGTGAAGGTTTCTATATCTGAATTATTGGTTTCTTATTTGAGTATATTTTTTTATTTTGTTTTTTGAATGAGTATGAAGATTTCCTTAATGAGTTCTATTCGAAGTGCTACTAAAAGAACAATCGTTGCTACCTTTCTTTATGTTCAGGTTTGAGATATGGAACTGCTATGAAAAAAAGTTCGGGAGGCTTAGCCAGATGCCCCCATCTAATTATCATCTTATCACTGGCAATAACATGAGAAGAAAGGTCTCCAAATATTTCATGAACACATGACATTATTAAATTATTTTCTATGGGCTAATATTGCACTATGCTACTTTCTTTTCAGTGAGATTTTGATTTGCTTCTTGGAAGCAAAAAAAATGCAGTAAAGTTCAGGCCTACCAAGAGAGGTCATATAAACGTAGAATTGATGTATTTCACAAAGGCTGAGGAACTTTATCCATATTTGGAGAATCTTTAACATTTCAAAAATTCATGGTTATAAGCTATTGAAATCAGATTAAGAAAATAACTTTTGGACTGAGCACTTTCATATCATGAACAACTTCAGGCGAAGCAGACAATAGGGAGTTTCTCTAAAAAGTTATTTTTGGATTATCCATGTTGGGTATTCACAGGCAATATCTAGATAAGATAGTTAATTTTATTAATGTCCGACCAATGACCACAAATAGGTCAATCGGACTGCATAGGATAGGTCATTTTGAATGTACTCCTATAAGATATAGGGTGGACAATAATATTCACCTTTATTCTCCTAAACTTATTTTCTCATCAACGTGTTCTAGAAGGACAATATTTATTTTTAATAGTATAGTCTAGCAGTCTCTTATTTTGCTGATATGTTTCCATCAAGCCTGAGAGACTGTTTTTTTAACTATTGGTAGCGAGAGTTCTTTTGATGAATACACTATAATCCAGCAAATAAAATTTCTAAAATGTACATGGGGAATCACTGAAGATATAGACATGCATCTAAACTATCAGTGAAATGAGAGATCTTAAGAAATTGTTCCATTTAATTCATTGGTCTAATTTTATTTTAAGTTTTGAAGTCTACTATATGTGATTGATGTTCACATTATATTCATTTTCATGCTCAGCTATTGTACGACTTACATTTCTCATCTGGGTGAATTAATTTTGCATTCTGAGTGATGGGATATGTTTTCTAGGGAATGAGTCACGGACAATATAATATTATTGCAACAAATGAAAAGGAGAGGACACAATCCAGAAAATCTAGTGATCATGTAATTTGCAACACGTTATACTTAATTTACCTTCAAACCCTACCTAAGGATGACTCAGGTGTGAAAGCATTTTATCCTGCTCCATGTTGAGTGGCCTGTTTTGTATCCACTATGCTCGCTGCATGTTGCCAAATTGGTCACCTATCCTCAGAGTGAGTTGTCCTTTACTAGGTCCGAAGACCATCCCTATTAAGCTTGAAGACTGTCAAGTGAACAAATGTATTCACAAAAAAGCTCTTAGACAACGGCAAATAAAAAATTGTCAATAATCCAAGTGGCAAAAAAATGTCAACTGACATCCCAATCTTGTATCCAAAAAAACCTATGAATAATTCAACAATTAGGGAATTGTATTCCCACCAAAATAATGCTAAGAAGTAAACCAAGTGAACTACTAGTACTACCTCAAATCCTGAAACGAAGCCATCAAATAACCATGTTAATCACAAATTTGCAATAGGTGATTGAATTCTCGAAAGGCAAATGGCAAATCATTAATGTCAATATCCTTAAAATCAAGAAAATCCTCAAAAATTTCAAGTTTGCTAAAGTGTATTGGTGAATATCGTCTAAAGGTTAGACTTAGCAATCCATATTCTCAAAATCAATCCTGAAAAATCCTCAAAAATGTTCGAGTGATCCATGTTGAAATTATTGAATCCTCAATCCATCATCTTGAATAAACTGCAAACCTAAAAATCATTGAGTAGACTTCGAAGTTTGAAGCTTAGCATCATCAATATTTTCTCCCTTATTTCTTTAAAGATGAGAAGTCTCAGCACTTGTAAATCATCAACATCAATAGACCCATCTAAAAATGGAAAAGGGTAACCGCAATGTTTTTGAATGGAGTTGTAAGACTCATTCTTCAACTCAAAAGATGACTTCAAGTGGTCCTCAATTATGTGCTAAATCATCCATTTGTAAAAACCTTTCCAAATAAACACATATGTTCCTATGTATGAATTCAACAGTGAGAGTGTTTGGTTGACTTGGCTTCCAAATTCCAACACCTAGTACTTTTTTTCCATTAGCTTTCCTTCTTTATACGAGTTACTTTACTTTTTGATGTGGTTATTTGATTTTGTTTGGCTAAAGCAATTCAAGCAAGTAAATGCACTATGACAATAATAAGGGCACAAAAAACCATCACTGGCCACTAGGGCACATTTGCTTAGACCCTCTATTCAATTTTGAATAAGTCAAGGACATAGGCATGAAACTTCTGCTTTATTTAAATAGTATTGTCCTCATAACCTCTAACCACAAGTGTACAATTATTAGACCATCTATTTAATTTTGAGTACAAGCATAAAATTTCAATTGAGTATCATCACTCTCCAAGCAAATTTAGATAAGAATCCTTAACTTCAAATGGTCCACACAATTACAAAAATTAAGTTCTATGTTTGTGCCTCAAATCCTGTAATTACACAACTTAATTTTTCCTTGTATCCTCTTTATAGATGGACCTTACAACTTTGAATGATGTGCTTTTCTCACATTAACGTTCTAGTCCAACAAAGCAACTTTTGTTGGATTCCCACTTTGTCGGGTACTTTATAAAAAATTTCACACTTCGATGAAATATATATTTCAAGTACATACACAACATCTGATTGGTAGCACTATCTTTGCTACTGTTGACAAGAATATGCAATTGAACAATAATATCTAAGGAACCAACTTTATGACTATATTCCTTTCACCTTTGTGTATCAACTTCTATAAATGGTCGTCTTCTTGCATGGATGAGCCAAAAAAACCTTCTTGATGGACCCTTTTCTTCCTTCTTGAGGATCCCCAAGGTTTCACTGGAATGCTCTTGGAACATTCCACTTATGTAGCCCAGAAACTTTGAATCGGTCCTACACTACCTTCGCGAGGATTTGTGTGGAAATGGATTTCAATAAAGGATTTTTTGCTGAAATAAATCTTGTTGGAGAAAATTTTTCATTGACTCAAAAGCTTGACTATGATATGACCATTTTCAAGTGCATAGCATGTTTCAAAACAAGGCATTCAACGACCACTTGCTTAAAAATTCTCAAGAGCAATGGTTCTAAAAAACCCATCACAAATCCACATGTTGGGAAGGTGCAAAGAGAATGAATCAATCCATCACCGCAGAAGAAATCCTTGATTTGCACTCTCCTAAAGCATATCTAGAAGTGGTCCAAGAAGAAATTAGTAAGACACCCGATTGAAGAAACTGTTAAGCAACAAGAACAAGTTGCACCAATTTTAGTCGCTTAGCACCAAGATCATACTTTGCAAATCCCAACAATGGAAGAAAACAATTTTAATTCTACAAGAACCACTCTCCCCCTTTGAGGAAAACAAAATCCCCATGCATTATCGGGAAAACAAGGAGGTTGGGTTGTTCTAGATGAAGGAGAAGAGCAAACATTAAACTTAGACGCCCTAGATCTAGGTAAAACAAAGGAATGGACAACAATTGTCAAGAAAAAGAAGTCCACTTCAATTCTGCAACCATTGAAAACTAGGAGTGGATCTCACAATATGTTTTAGCCATGTTTTTTTTTGTGTGTGCAATCAGTTTGTTTGCATTTACTCTTGTTCCTTGGTTTCTATGAAGAAGCAAAAGAATAATCGGAAGTGTTGGATTTTTCCCTCCCTTGATGCTAGGAGGTTAGTTTTGCTTGACAAATTTAGAAATTCCGACTTTGTATCTTGATGCTGATTTGGTATATCCTCAACTTTTTATTATAAGTCTCTACTTGTTCTTGTTATATATATATATATATATATATATATATATACAATGTTCCCCCAAGGTTTCGGGACGGTGGGACGCGGGTTCGGGGAGACTCACATTCAGGACGTCTGGAGACCACCCCCAAATTTTAGAGAAATTCAGCGGGGACGGCGAGACGCGATAGTCATAAATTTTTTAAAATATGAAAAATATAAATCCCAACAATAACAAACATTCATCATTTTGGAATCTACAATCATGCAATGCAAATGCAAAATTCAAAGTTCAAACACATTACAGGATTCATCAAGATTATCATTATATTAATAATAATTTATAAATATATTATATATCAATATGAATCTATGATTAACATGTACATCATATTTGATAATCTTTATATTTGACTTTTAAGTAATTCAAAAAATGAATCAATGATACTAGATAGTATGATATTGTATTTGTTTCACAGCCATTGATAGTTTAGAATTATATAATATACTTTAGGTTAGACATTGTAAATTAGATTTAGTTTTTAATATTTTTGTTTATGTTTTAAATTTAAAATTTTATTATTATTTAGTTTTTAATATTTTTTTATGTTTTAAATTTAAAATTTTAATATATAAGTTTATAACATTATAAATAACAAAATTTTAAGATTTATTAAATGGGTTTAATTTTTTTTAATGATTAATTTAATTTTTTTTTTATTTTTTTAAATTAAGAAGAAAAAAAATTTCGGAGTTTCGGGGCGGGACGCCAGGAAGTGCCCCCAAGTTTTGCCAAGTTTCGCCGCTCACCGAAACATTTCAGATGGAGTTTCGGAGTCCCTGGGATGCGAGAAACGCTGAAACGCATCCCCGACCCTCCGGGACGCGTCCCCGTGTAACACTATATATATATATATATATATATATAATGTAATTGAAACTAGCACTTCTAATAATGGTGCAATAAAGGTCATTGCTTCTTCTAGGGGTTATTTATATATTTCTTAGTGTGTTTTTAGCTACCTTAGGCTCCTCTCTACCCTTGAGACACATAAATGCAACATTTCTTAGGAATCATCATGCATAATACCCACGTAGTCTTATTGGTAGTATTAATATCAAATCCATACCAATGTTAATGTGTTCAGGCTCATTCCAAGAATTAGAAAAATTAGGTTATGATCATTTCATTTCCATAAAGTCAACACAATTACAAATTATGGTTTTTTAATTAGTGTGCATAAAGTTAACATTTGCAATCACCTCATTAATACTCGTGCTTATACTAACTTAGGTGCATGAGTTATGGCATTTATGTAGATTATTTTAATTGTAATTTTGTTTTGCAAAATTAAGAAATTTATCTGAGTTGCATTTGTGTGCACCATTATTATGTCAACATTGAATACTTTCTACCTTTGACTTAGTGCATGGATGAAGGCATTAAAAATCACAAGTGGATGAAGCATTCTCTATTTTATCAATTGCTTCCAAATTTGTATCAATAAGTGTTTACACTCTTGAGAGAAAGTTTGTAAATCTTACAACAATCTAAATTTAAAAATACTTTTGAATATTTTTTTAAGTATATGGTGTGAATTTAATCAATATGTATCATATGGAGTATTTTAATTTACTTATATATCATTTAAACTTCAAATATAAATCCAAAGGGTTGTTAATTGAGTATGGTGCCTTTGTTTCGAAGTATCACACTGGTGCGTTATAAATAATGAAGGGCATCGATGTGGCCAAAAAAATGTACATCAAAGAAAACCATACGCAAAAAATCCACTAAGATATATTAGCGGAGGTTTGCATTTGCATTTTTGTATTGTATATATTGGTGTGTTATTTGGATAAGCACATTAGTACATTATGAACAATAGAAGGCACCGATGCACCAATAACGTGCACATTGGATAACATTATACACAAAAGAATCTGCTAAATAAATAATCTGCATTTGTACTTTTCTATTTAAAATATTGTGGTGCATTAATTATGAAATCGCATCAGCGCACTCTACCCACTAATGGGCACCAAAGACCACTATATTAGGAAAAGATCACACACGTTTTTCATCAGTGCACATAAATATCTAGTGGGTAAATGAGTCAGAATCTTATTTTTGAAAAGTGAGTTGCAAAAACTGTAGTTATAAGATAAAATCTAATCACTATCTCAATATTTTGCCAAAAGTTCGAGTGAGAGTTCTACAAGAAATATTACCATGGAAAACTTTGGAATGGTTAAAATTTTCTGAAGAGCCAAAATCGGTAAAGATATCGTGAGTCACATACAACTCTACATAACAAAAAATATAGGTATTCAGATGTCCCCTAGTCATTTTAAAAAATCTATTAAAAAAACTTTCTTACTAATATTTACAGTATATTCTAAAAAAAGAGTTTTTTACTAGTTACCTTTAATGTTGCAAACCTTTGTTTTCTTGGTGCTTCCCTTTTGTTTTATATGCCTACAAAATTTATCTTAGGGTTCAGTCCTCTCTTCTATTTCAAAGCATGATTTTTTTTGTAGACATTGTATGTTTGATGTTTTGGGGCTTTTATATATGAGGCATTTATTACAATGGGTCCACTCACTGTCTCGAATGTTGAAACTTTTTGGCCTCGTCATTTTTCAATGTGTGGTTTACATATTAACGTACAAGTGCACTTCACTAAACAATGCATTGTTTACACTGGCAAAACTTGTCTTTCTATGTTTTTTTCAAACCCTCCACTTTTTTAGTGTGTAATGAACAAAGTTACTCACTAGTGCACTTCAATAACGAGTGCACTATTTTAATACTAATTTTTAAAGTTCAACGATGTACTGATGCGTCCCATACATACTATATACATTGGTAAAAATTAAGTCATTTTAAAAAGTTTCTCGCTTTATATCGGTGTGTATGTATGGATTTGGTGCATTCGTGTGTTTCTAGATTGTGACGCACTAGTGCCTATATAGTATTAAGAGCACACTAATTAACTAGGAATTGTTTTTAGCTAAACAATATTTAATTTATTTGTAAAAATATTTAATAGTTTCTCTATTTAATGATGGAGGGCATTTATTAATATAACATGTCTGATAAAAAATGAGGGAAATGAACTTTGTCGCAATGAGCATAATGGGAGCACATCCAAGAAGAGAAGGTAAGTTCTTTGAAATTCTAGTATAAAATTAATCTGTTTGAATTATTAGCGAGTTTAAATGGTGTATATTAGTTAACGAGTGTCATGCAGAGCATAGAGTTGAAGAAACCCGATAAATTAATTAGGAGTTTAAGTGCAAAAGAGCATAAAAGCTTAATGGAAAAGTTGCAAAGAGATGAAATAGATGAATCAAAAGATTATCAACAATTTTTTTTTTTTTTAGTAATAATATACTTCTAAAGAATTTTTGCTAACATATTTCAATCAATTTACTTCACATTTGTTGAGCATTGTGTAGAGACCGACGAGGGAAGGGAATGCCCTCCTAAGAAGATAAAATTTATGACGGATGTAAATCATGAGGAATTGGTCCTCTGTTCATCTGGAATGGTGATGGAATTTAATGATAAGAGGAAAAACTTTTATAAAACTATGGGATATAGTGGAAAGAATGTATAGACTCACTTTCCACTTACAGTACAAAAATCAATCCAATTAGTCCAAAAATTAGATTATATATAAGCAACAAGAAGCATTTCCAGAGCATTGGTCATGAGAACTATTAGAGTTGCAATAATGGAAACATAGAATAACAAAAATGAATCATTTAAAAAATATTATTCCTAAACATGTTTTTACTAATATGTATATACTACTACAAAAATATTAATATGTATATACTACTACAAAAATATTATGAATTTAATATTTTGGCTATATATATTTACTTTCATATCAATATAAAATCTTGGTTTTTTTTTAGGAAGATTTTAAAATTATTAGAGGATGAAAGAGGTGATATGCGAAAAATTTCAGTAGGGATACCCAAAAAAATGTACAAGGAGATGCTTAAAGAAATGAACATAATTGCATTGCAGGAGGATCCATCTCAACAACAAATTGCTATATGTAATTGTCGATTTTTTTCTTTTATGTACATAGATCTTAATTATTGCGTAAAATATTAATTTTCAATTGTTTTGTTGCAGAAAATAAAACAAAATGGAACTTATTCAACACATAAGACAAGACAACAAGGAAACAAAGGGTTGATACAAAGTTTGTGAACACTCGCGTTATCTTTACTCAAAATTTCATATTTGTTGTGGTCTTTATATTTTAATTATTTTGCACTTGTCCTTGGATGTCTTCTAACAGGTGCTAAAATACAAAGAAAAGCTATCCAAAGAATTGATCAACATTGGGTTAACTAGGGGTTGTGAGTATATGTTGCAGTATCAAGAGTTAATTGTGCAATTTGTAAGTATCTATGTTGTTTTTGTTGGAATATGTTATGTTTACTTATGTGATATATTGGTAAAATATCATTTAAAGACATAAAATAACTCTAATATTACAAAATAGAATTATTCCGCATGCATCATTGTAATTATATCTTTTGTAACAGTTCTATATATAAAGGGGTGGAAATTAATTTATTCCACATGTTTTATGTGATGTATTGTAATCCAAAACTTTGGTATATAAAGGAGGTTAAGGAGACCCTTTTGGGTATGCGTTGATTGTAGTGCATCACACATCACATGTTGTGTATGTCATGTGTACACATGTTTGTGACATGATTGGGTGATAGAACTTGATGTGATGCATATGCGAGGATGCCATGTTCTCGGTTATTCATTTTCCGATAATGAAAAATGCAACCCTTCTTGTGGATGTAGCCCATATTGGGTGAACTACGTATATTGGTGTTCTCTTGTTGTTCTATTTTCTCCAATTTTATTTCACGTTTTATGTTGCTTGATAGATAAAACGATAGACTAGTAATGCTTTCATAGTGTACATTGCCTTATGATATTATTTCACATGTTCACAATATTCTAACATGGTATCAAAGAATATTGCTATGCTCTACCTTTTTCGGTAAAACAAAATATTTTTATTTTTTAAGAAACATATGTTCATGATTTTACTTAGGATTTTCATTTTTTGTAGTTTTGAGACCGAATTTACAATACTCAAGTGGTAGTTTTTCAGATCTGGGCTTTATTCTACATATTTGATTTTTTTCTTTCAAACTCTAACCCTTGTGGAGAAGTGTTTGATGTAAAATTGGACGTCGATTTTCAGATCGTTTTTTTGACATTTTCTATGCATGTTTTGAAGAAAGAAATTGGAGATTTGAGTTCCTCGCAAAAAAACTCAATTTCAAAAAACAGATTTCTTGTTTGGAGTCCAAACGGTGGAGATATCGCTATTTCAAAATCAACTATTTTCCATTTTTTTAGTGATGGCGGTGTGGACTGCAAAGCAATGTATTTTGAATGAGTGCCCAGATTTATGTTATGTCTACGTGGGTAGAAGCATACTTTTTCCAATTCCGAAAAACATGTTATAATAAAAAATTTGGAAATATTGACTCAGTTATGGTCATTTTAAATTTTCCGTTTTTTCTACGTTCGGTTTTCTATTGCAGAGTGACAGATCTGTCTTTTAGTAGCTGTTGGGATTTGGTTTTGGTGAGATATTTCTGGTTTTATTCATCTCTTATCTTGAAATTCTTGTCATGAACTTCTTGATCTCTTTGCATCAGGTTTTTTTTATATCTTAGTAGTGATGTTTATAAAGGTTGTTTTGTTCCTGTTTTACTTGTCTCTAACCTTCTTTGTGTGGAAGATGTTTTGAAATTTTCAAGGGCATGGATCTTTAGTATGGTAATGGTGACATCAATAAATGAACCTATGATTAGAGATTAGTTGCTTGATGACAATATTTTCATATCTATAAGTGATATGATTGTTTTATTCGATCAATTTTTTCGCTCAATATTCTAAAATGGTCTCCTCTTCTAAATAATGATAATGACACTTCTATATGTGTTATCTTGTGATCATTATTTGCTTTATTTATATGTTATTAGTAACTTTTGTGTAAAACCAATTTCATTGTTTTTATAAGCAATCTCTTTATGATCATTTTATGCTCTTGATAATTAATTTCTTGAGTAAAATCAATTCTTTGAATCTATGTGATATCATATTTTTGGCTTGTCATAAGTTCTTTAGTTGAAGTATAGTTTATTTTTCATGTACTGCAGAGATTGTATCTAGTTCATGTGTTTTTTGTCTCTAACATTCCTATACAAAAGCAATGGCATGTGTTTCTTGTCTCTAATGTTCCTATATGAAAGCATTGACATTTCCAGGGTATTTCATCTCTTTCATATTAACATGATGTCAATCAGAAATGAACCTGTGATTAAGGCCATTAGTGACTTGTCATTTCATAATTTTTATAAGTGATATCATAGGTTGATCATAATTTGATACATGTTGATCATGTTAACCTTTTTTTATCTATTTATTATATATCATGTCATGTTTATTTTGATAATATTTTACTCAATATTTATATGTCTTTGGGCAATCTTATAATCTTGGAATCTTTGTCATGAGCACCTTGCTCTTGTTGCATTGGGATTTCTGTTCTTATGATTGTAGAGGTTGTTGTGTTCCTACTCGTATCTAACGTTACTATATGGAAACATTGACATCTGTTTCTTGTCTCTAATGTTCCCTATGGAAGCATTGACATTTTCATGGCATTCATCTCTTGCATATTAACATGTTGTTAACAATAAATGAACATATGCTTAAGATTAGTTGCTTGATGACTATATTTTTTCATAAATTAAGTGATATATTGGCTCATATTTTATCTTGGTATCTATTATGCTCACTCATGTTTATGCTCCTTTATTTATTATATCATGTCATGTCCTTTTTTATAATCTTTGCTCAAATTTTATATGGTCTTGCATAGAAGCAATAGCATAGATGCAATTCCTCTTATTTATATGTTCTTGAGCAATGCCATTTAATCATCTCTTCTGCTTTTTGGGATTATCATGTTTATTATATGCTTTACTCTTGGAATTTATTTTGTGCCGATTAGCCATCTATGTTGTGGGATAGCGTGCTTATGCTATTCCTTCCTTGTTTAAGCATATGATGGTTTTGGATCTCTGGTTTTTCAGCATTGTTCATATTTTTAGCTTATCTTTGACTGTAGCAACGATGGTTGATATTAAGAAGGAATGTAATGTTGTAAATGTATCATATTGTATCACCATATTCTAGTAATTTTGCATGATGGACATCCATCTTCTATTGTTTATGCATCTTTCAGTTGGGTTGTGAATATTGTCTGCTTGGCTGATGTTTTGATGGATAGACCATTCGGGTCTTGTATTCACAATGTAATCTTTAGTGAGACCTCTCTGAAGACTGTTTTGATGTATGGATTCGGGGTTCTTGTATTCGTCATGTGGTCTACTGCAAAGTTATTTCAGTTATTATTTGAGTTACAGGTTGTGATGAGTTTGGAGCCACATGTTTTGTTGTATTGTCCATACAATGTTGTGTTGTACAAACGTCCATCATCCAACTTGGTTCAGATGCAGTTTGATGAGAAGCCGATGTTTTCTTCATCAAGCCCATGAGACAAAGTGTGTTTTTATTCGCATCTTATGGAGCATTTTGGAATTTGTCATAAACGGGGATGTTGGTGTGTTGCCACCTTTCTCCCATTTGTATTTTTCTCTCATTCATCATTAAGGAGGAGTGTTAGAATATGTACTGATGAATTATGTGATATATTGGTAAAATATGATTTTAAGACATAAAATAACTCTA
This sequence comes from Pseudotsuga menziesii, assembly GCA_001517045.1. Taxonomy (NCBI): domain Eukaryota; kingdom Viridiplantae; phylum Streptophyta; class Pinopsida; order Pinales; family Pinaceae; genus Pseudotsuga; species Pseudotsuga menziesii. The sequence goes on along the minus strand of LPNX010099905.1, from coordinate 90,901 downwards.
ATGTTATAAAATAGAATTAACCTACATGCATCATTGTAATCATATCCTTTGTAACCATTCTCTATATAAAGAGGTGGAAATTCATTTATCCCACATGTGTTATGGGATGTATTGTAATACAAACCTCTTGGTATATAAGAGAGGTGAAGGAGACCCTTTTGGGTATGTGTTGATTGTAGTGCATCACACATCACATGTTGTGTATGTCTTTTGTACACACATGTTTGTGACATGATTGGGTGGTGAAGCTTGATGTGATGCACATGTGATGATGCCATGTAATATCAGAGATCTATTTTCAAAATAATGGAAGATGCAACACTTCCCGTGGATGTAGCCTATATTTGGTGAACCATGTATATCAATGTTCCCTTATTGTTCTCTTTTCTCCATTTTCATTTCGTGTTTTATGTTGCTTGGTAGATATAATGATTGACTAGTAATGCTTTCCATAGTTTATATTGTGTTATGATATTATTTCATATGTTCGCAATATTCTAACAATTTTACACCTCTCATTTTATAATTAATAAAACAACAAAAGCATTATATTAAATCCATGATTTTCCATGGAGTTTAAAATTTGTAGAAAACAAACTATGGAATAGATCCAGCATAAGAGTTTTTGATAGACAACATGATGAATGACTTTGAAAGAATGTGTATAATATATGAATCACTTCTTGCTATGGTATGCTTTTCGATTTACATAATAATGTATATGATTTATTTTTGTTGAATTTTCTTAAATAGTTTTTAGACATGATAATTACTTCCTAATGAATTTAAAACAATAATTTCATCCCATTGTTATCATTGAATAATTACACTGAAAAATTCAATTTTAAATGCAACAGAAACAAAAGAGAGTCGTAGCACAATAGAAAAAATATTTTATCCTAGGAAACCAAAATTCGGGAGAAAAACCAACATATTTTCCTAAGAAGTTATTTTTCAATAAAACAAGTGTAACATCAACATGAAGATACAAGTCACAATGTATTTCCCTCAATCACAGAGAGAGTGTGAATCCTGGTCATATAGAGATTACAAACTTTAAGAAGGAAGGATAGTGAACCCAAGAGAGATGATAAGAAACTTCAATAGCTTCTTCTTAAATCTTCACTTGCACTACTTAAAGAAGAGATGATATTGGACGAGTTGAATTGCTGAAATAAAATCCTGAGCACTTTATTATACACTTCAATTCACATGAATTTCACATGTGGGTCTGACTTGTACTTTTTTTGGAGCCGCTTGTCTTTTTTACCACTTCAATAATGATATTCCTTGTTGACCACTTGATTGTTGGAATTCATTCTTTCTTAAAATTTTTTTCCTTGTTGATGATCATCTCCTCACATGCACATCTATTCACACATAAAACTATAATGTTGAATAGACCCAATAAGAAGTCTAAGACACTTCTTAGAGTCTACTTCAATTCAACATTAGACTAGACTTGTATATCCCACAAGGGGATGAAATACCCTATCAAATAAACAAGTCAAATCTTCTCTAATATAGAATAGATCACTCCATTTCGAAGCAGGCAATATGAGAGCACCCTGTGGACATTCACCCCAATCCATATGACTAGGAATAATGGGATAAATATTGCCCCTACCTAGGCCATTCACCTATATCGATATGAATCAGGATCTGAGGATGAATGTATCTTCCCCCCTTGGTCTAATCAGCATGATCAATTTCATAGAATGTATTCCCTATGCTGCAAACTAGAGTAACATTAACACTCTCTCAATGAGGGAGAGATTCTATATCATGCTAAGATTGTCTCTGAAGTATACAAACTTTGCCTTAGACATACTAGTCCCGGTGAGAATGTCTGTTATCTTCTCATCTGTGGATAAGTATAGGAGCTTCACTACTCCCTTCTATTAGATTTTGCACTTCAATTATGTTAGATCTTTAAACTACAAGATAGAAAATCACAAAAATACACAAGTACACAAATATTTTCCTTGGGGAAACCATAAAGGAGAAAACCCTGCAATGTTTTCAGAATAGTTTTGTCACTTAGTACAATGTCAAACCAAGATAGAATACCCAAAATAAGATGTCTTCAACGGCTTCTTCCTCTTATTCACCATCACACTTGTCTTTATCCCTCTTGAGAAAACTTGCATGTGTGTTGTGTGTCCAAATGAGAGAGGGATCCTCCCTATTTATACTTTACATGTGACTAACCCAAAACCCTATCTGGGTCAACTTCCTAACCTAACAGGGTTGACTTCCATCTTAGAGACTCAAAATACATTTAACAATATTTCTTCTGGGGACTATTGAATCAACTTAGAATGGAGGTTTTACCTTGATATTTGATCATGATCGAATACAATAATAACATCCCCAAATGGAGGAAAAACATCTCCAACAGAGGTATAATAAAATACAATAATAATATACAAAAGAATATCCTTTGAAGTTACATTTTCAACAACACTCCCTCTTAACTAGGAAGGTATTCTTTCGACATGGTCATCATCGCAAATGGACACAGAATCTGGAGATCGTCATCATCATCGGATCATCATTGTTGGATCATCGTTGTTGGATCATCATTGCTGGATCATCATCATCACTTTTGCATAAATTCTCATTTTGTCGCCCATTTACTAGTGACATCTCTCGAATCTATCCATCCTCAGAATTTCTATAGAGTCAACCCTTTTTCATGCTAGATGTAGGCATAGATACCATCTAGGGATTCATCAACATATTTGTACAGTGCCAACCCTTTTTCATGTTGGATGTACCTTTTACAATGCAAGTCATTTTTCATACTTTATGTACCTTGCAGTGTAAGTCCTGTTTCATACTGGATGCATATCTCTGCAGTGTTAGTCTTGTTTCATATTGAATGCATATCTCCATAGTGCCAGTCATGTTTCAGACTATATGCATATCTCTGTAGTGTCAATCCAATTTCATACTGAATGTAGGCCTATATCCATCTAAGACTTCACAGAGCCAGACATTTTTCATACTAGATGTATCTCTGTGCAGGGTCAATCATGTTTCATACAGAATGCGGTCCTAGATCCAATATAGGACTTGACAAATCCAATCATGTTTCATAGTGGATGTGTCTCTCTGTAGGGTCAATCCCGTTTCATACTGAATGTAGGCCTAGATCCAATTGAGGACTTCACAGAACCAATATTGTTTCATACTCGATGTGTCTCTCTATAGGTTAAATCCGGTTTCATACTGAATGTAGGCCTAAATCCAATCTAGGACTTCATAGAGCCAGTCATGTTTCATACTAGATGTGTCTCTCTACAGGGCCAGTCTTGTTTTATACTAAATGCAAGCCTAGATCCAATCTAGGACTTCATAGATCCATTCATGTTTCATCCTGGATGTGTCTCTCTATAGAATCAATCATGTTTCATACTAAATGCAGGATTAGATCCAATATAGGAATTCAACACTCCTTCTTGCAATGGGAACTGATATGCAATACTCCAAGCTTGTCCCTAAAGTACTCAAACTTCACTCTTTCCAGAGGCTTGGTCAGAACATCGTTTGTTTGTATGTTCGTATCCACATAATGGAGCTTCATGGCTCCTCTATGCACCATATCTCGGATATAGTGATACTTGATCTCAATGTTCTTTGACTTTTAATGGAACACCAAGTTCTCAGACAAATTCACACAACTCTAGTTGTCACAGAAGATACAAGTCACCTCTAACTCAAGATCAAACAAATATTTCAATAGATTTCAAATCCATACTACCTCACAACTATCCCAACAAGTAGCAATGTACTCTACTTCGGTTTTACTCAGTGCCACACTCAACTACTTCCTAATAAACCAAGACATCACCCTAGATCCCAAATTGAAGCAGCATCCTGAAGTGCTCTTCATGTCTGTGGCATTTCCTAGAAAATATGAATCAACATAACCATGTAGGTTCATCTTATGATATGTTGCATACTTGATTCCATACTCAATTGTACCCTTTAGGTACCTCAATATGTGCTTTGCAGCAACCAAGTGAACATGTATTGGATATGTCAAACACTAGATCAATGTGTTCACAACAAAGCATATGTCTAGCTCCATGTTCATCAAGTACATCAACAAAACAATCATCTGTCTATACATCATGGCATCAAATGTACATAATAAGCATAACTCAGTAGATTCAAGTTTGATTCCATGGGTGTGGAAATATCCTTGTAGTCCATCATTCTGAACTTCTTCAGAATCTCTATTGCATACTTTCCTTGTCCAAGGAGTATCCCATCTTAATTCTGCCACACCTGCATACCTAAGAAGTAGTTCATCATCCCCAGGTTCTTCATCTTGAACTCTACGACAATCCTTCTCTTTATATTTGCAATGAGCTCATCCTCTCCTGTCATGAACATGTCATCTATATACAATAGGAGTATCACTTGTCTTCCACGCTCAACCTTGAAGTAGAGGTTGGAATCTGCTTTACTATTAGTAAATCCTAAGCTCATCATAAAGATATCCATCCTACCATACCATGTCCTAGGTGCCTGCTTCAAACTATACAAGGCCTTCTTTATCTTGCACACATGAGTCTGTTTGTCATGTGTCTCGAATCCCAGTGGTTGTTCCACATACACTTCCTCTTCAAATACACCATTCAGGAAGTCTGTATTGAAATCCATCTGGTCTATATTCCATTTCATTACTTTGACTAGAGAAAGTATAGATATGATGGAAGTGTATCTCACTACAAGTGCAAGTGTCTCCTCGTAATCTATGCCTTCTTTATGGGAGAAACCTTGTGCAACAAACCTTGCCTTTTATTTTTCGATGTTGCCATCTATAGTATGCTTGATCTTGTAGATCCATTTGGAAGACAATATGGACTTCCCTTCTGGTCTTAGAACTATCTCCGAGACATCATTCTTCATAATTGATTGATACTCCTCGATCATGGATTCCTTCTACTCCTTCTTTTTAGCAGCTTCCTCATAGTTGGAAGGTTCATTACTAATGATGTTGCACAATAGGGATACGTAGTTGAGTATGGTCTCGGTATTTTACTTTCTCTAAGTGTTCCATCTGGAGCACCATGCCTCTTTGCATCTTGAATAGCTTCACGTGCCCATGTTGGTATTCTATTGTGGGAATTCTTCTTACAAGGTGGATCTACAGGTTCCCAAGGTTTCGTCATGTCATGATCTTCATGGTTTTCTTGAGTAATTTCTTCCATAAATGTATCTTTGGTTCTGGGAACTTCGAATTCTTCAACATATTTAATTTGGAATTGTCTTGACTTGTTGTAAGATGATTCTTAATAAAAGTACTTTCTTGAATGGTCTCAATCTTCTTGAATCCTAGGAAGTATATCTAGTATTCTTTTTATGCATCATTGTATCCCATGAATATTCCCTTCTTTCCTGGAGGGTCCAAAATTTTCCTCTTTTATTTGGGGACATGTATGTACACACCAAATATTCAGAGATGGATGACTTATGTTTTCTTTCCTGAGAAATCTTCTTTTAGAGTCTTGTTATTCAGAACATGATGAGGTGTTTTGTTTTGTACATACACGGTTGGTCTTGTTGCTTCTGCCCTTACTAGGTATTGGAAGGTTTTGGTCATGAAGCATCGCCTTTGTTTCTTCAATTATCATTTTGTTCTTCCTTTCTGCAATGCCATTTTGTTGAGGATTGTAGGGAGTGTTCCTCTCCCTCTTATTCCCATATTCTCTACATAGGTCTTTGAACTCATATGAAGTGAATTCACTTCCATTGTTTGATCGTAAGTGTTGTAAAGGAAAGTTTCCTATGGATAGGGTTTAAAAGGCCATCAACGTACTAGAGTTGAAAGGTGGATGTATAATGTTTAGCAAGCATATATAAGAAATTTTGAGAGATTAGAATGGTGCATACCTTAACAAACAAAGGTTGATCCAAGCATCCCTTCAATCCTCTTCTTGCTCCTCTTGCTCCAAGAGACCTGCAAAAAAAATTATACCTTCCTCAAACCATTATGACCACATATAAAGAAATGATAATCAAATAAACATGAAATAATGATCTAACTAACATCATCATATGATCATAAACAGAGATTCAATCACACATTGAACAATTATTTGGGAAGAAGAAAGACATCACATCTTTATTAATCTTGAAAACAAGTACAAATATAGCTTCTCTTCAAGTTTGGCACCTCACAAAACCTTGATCTGGTTCTGTTGCTTCTCTTCTCCAAGGAACTCAGCCTCCAAGCTCTGCAAGACAAGGGGATGATCACTAGGGAAAAGGTGTGGGCAAAGAGAGCTCCAAATCCTCTAGCATAACAATGCAAATATTCAAGTCTCTTCTCATGGACCTCCCTAACTCTATTTATATGCTTTATGAAGAGTTAGGGTTGAAGACAAAGTAGTTACAACTGAAGGAGTCAGTTGCATAACTACCCAAACTACTCGAATTTCGAAGAATGTATTTTTTTGATATTTTTGGGAGGAATATGGGGGTTGCAGGGACATCAGTTGCGTATGTAGGAGGTATACATGGGTTGCAATGCAAAAATTCATGTATTTTAGGCGTACGTGAGTATTATATATAACAAGTCGCGTACATACGTGGGTGTTCTTAAGGAAACCCACGTATACATAAAAAAATATCATTTCAAGGGTACTTCTGGGCATTTTCATACTTTTGTGTCTTCTGGAAAGTTTTAGCTAACTCATATACCTTTCCAACAATGTATATATGAGGTCAAATGGAGTTACATAAATATAGATTTGGGTCCTCCATTTTAGGTGTTTTTTCAATGACTTTCCTGAAGTGTCGTCATGGAAGTGTCGACATGCGACGGAATCATGGGAAATTGGTCACAGGAAGAGATGTGTCATTTTGAGCTATAATAGATGCCCCCTAATGTATGAGGTTATAGGGGAAGACTATAGCCAAAATACATTATAAAGGAAACAACTGAGTATGGAGAGAGCAGAGAATCCAAGATCGAAAGGCTCGAACAAAGGTACCTGAAAGAGAGATAAATGTCAGACAAAACTGATCTATGGGAGGAATACATGGAAACAGTAAGGGATTGATATTCTTTTCAGTGTGATTCTATACCAAATATTTGAATGATTTGAACTTGATGAAAACTTCATCTTTTCCTTTCAAGAAGTAAATCCAAGCTTTACAAGAATAATCATATATGAAAGAAACCTAGTATGCATACACGCTTAAGGAATTGAAAGACATGGGGTTGCATACATTTGAGTGGATTATTTCCAAGATTTATTTCACCTTGTTTTCAATGCTCATAAATGGTTTCTTTACAATATTCCTTTGCACACATCCTTTGCAAGTGCCTTCATGTTTTACTTGGATTTTGAGAAGTCTTGATACTATTTTGTTTGCAATTGGTAGTTCCCTATAGTGTACATGTGCAAGCCTTCAGTGCCATATTTCACTTGGTTCTATAGACTAATGAACCAGGCCTTGTTTTGGATGTCCTTTCAAATTGTACATACCTCCCTCTTGCTCTCCAATCATTGCTACATCATTTATTGTTTTGCCTCTTGGCGACATGAGTACTTGGACATCAACAAATGAAACACAGAATCCTTTAGCATCTAAAGCTAAAATGGAGAGGAGAATTTTCTTCAAACTTGGTACGTAGAGAACATCCTTCATCTTCATTGACTTTCCTGAATCCAACTTGTAAGAGGCTTCTCCACTCCCTTTTATGGGATATTGATAGTCATATCCAAGTTTCACCTTGTGAGACGACTCATGTTCTGATAGGTTGATGAAGGATTCTTTGTATCTTGACATATGCGTAGAAGCTCCATTGTCCACAAGACAATCATTACTTCCATGGATAATGGTACTTGTAAGAGTTGAGATCAAAACATATTTATCATCACTTAAAGAGTCTTCTCTTGTTCTCTTGCTTGTGGGTTCATCATCTTCTGGAGTATGTGCATGGTGACTCTTCTTCTTGTTCACCTTGGAGGATCCTTTACTTCTGGGACAATCTCTTGAGAAGTGGCCTTTCTCATCACATGTGTAGCATTTAACATTTGTACAGTACCTTCTTGATATATGATTCTTTTGGAATTTCTTGGGTCTTATGTGAGAGTGATCCTCCCTATGCCTTCATTCTTCTTTACCTGATTTGTTAGAGCTTCATCATCACTTGCTCCCATATTCTCTTCTCTTGATACTAATCAAGCTTATCTTGATTGCATTCCTCCCACATTTTGTCGAGCTTGATTAGTTTCTTTCTAGCACATATCCCTTGAATTAATGAGTCCCATGACCTTAGGATACCATTCAAGGTAGTCATCACGATATCTCCTTATTCAACATTTGCTTCAATGGCCTGTAGTTGCTCCTTGATCTGAGAAACCCTTGTGAAGTAAGATTGAATGAATTCTGAGTGTTGGATATTCACATTCTTGAGTTGATTCCTCAAGTTCATCTTTTGGCTGATGTTCTTTCCTTCATATAGCTTGGTAAAAGCATAAAACATCTTCTTAGGAGTCTTCAAGGATGATACACGAGGGATGATGTGATACTTGATGGAGTTTGCAATAATCCTTTTGGAACTTATCATTTTTTTCTTATGGTTTTCCTTTTCCTCTTCTCCCTCTAGTTATGGAACCTACTCATTGACATAATTGTCCAAGTCATTCTCTTCTATGATAAGATAGATTATATACTTCCATGCTCAGAAGTTATCTGCTCCTTCAAGCTTATCCTCAACCTTGGTGTAATTCATCATCTTTATATGAGAACCTCAAATGGAAATAATAATGGAGTATATATTACCAATTTGAGATGCTCAAGCTGATTCTGGAGCTAGTTGACCTAGGGTTCCATAGAGAAACCCTAAATTTCCAAACTCGGAATTTTTAGATTCTGCTTGGATAGAAATATGTGCCTCCTTGAAGTGAGTTGTCTAGTGAGGTACTTTTGCAAATTCTGTGGAAGGAAGCTCCAAAAATCAAATGCCCTAGTTTCTTTCAACAGTAGTGATTAGGTCAAAATTGAAACTCCTCCAAATTGGAATCTTTATCCACAAAAATATGTGCCTCCTTGAGGTGAGTTATCCTAGCCATCTTTTCTGGAAATATTGAGGAGAAAAGTGTTAGAACTTGGAATCCCTAGTTTCCACACCTACATAGTTCCTTCTTTCAAGGTGGCTCTAATACCATGTTAGTGTTTTCACTTTAATTCAATTACATTAGATATTTAAACTGAAATATATACAAGCACAACAATACACAAGTACACAAATATTTTCCTCGAGGAAACCATAAAGGAGAAAATGCCACAAATTCTTCAGAATAGTTCTGTCACTTAGTACAATGTCAAACCAAGATATAATACCCAAAGCTAAGATGTCTCCAAGAACTTCTTCCTCTTCTTCACCAACGCACTTGTTTTTATCTCTCTTGATAGAACTTGCTTGTGTATTGTGTGTCCAAATGAGGGAGGGTACATCCCTATTTGTACTTTACATATGACTGACCCAAAACCCTAACTAGGCCGAATTCCTAACCTAATAGGGCCGACTTCCCTCCTGGGAGACTCAAAATACATTTAACAATATTTGTTCTAGGGACTATTGCCCCTAATGACAATGGAAGTTTTACCTCAATATTCTAGCATGAAAAAGTACAATTTAACATCCCTAAATGGAGGAAAAACATCTCTGATGGTCGTACAATAAAATACAATAATAATATACAAAATAATATCTTCCAAAGTTACATTTTCAACGATACCTTTTGCACCATGTCTTGGATGAAGTGATATTTGATCTCAATATGCTTCAGCCTGTCATGAAATACTGGATTTTCCGAAAGGTTGAAACAAATTTGATTATCATAATGCATCACAGTATTCTTAGTTCCTCATGATCAAATAGTCTTGCAATAATATTTTGAAGTTAGACTGCTTCACAACTTGCGACATTGATTGCAAAATAATCTCCTTCTACTATACTGAGTGTGACATAAGTCTTCTTCATGTTAAACCAGTATACCATGGATGATCCCAAGCTGAATCAAAACATCGAGGTGATCTTTCTGTCCACTGCATTCCATGCTTAGTCAAAATTTGCATATCCTTGCAGCCTCTCTTCACCACCTGAGACATATCTTAGACCATATCCAACTATACCATGCAGGTACCTCAATACATTCTTTGTTGCAACCTAATGTACATACCTCGAATCAACCATAAACGTACTCTGGGTGTTCACTTCAAAGAAAATATATGGCATGGTATTAACCAGGTACATCAAGGATCCAATTAGCTGCCTCTACATAGTGGGATCCACAAAATCTGAATATGAAGTGGAATCACTCATCTTCTTCATATTTGTCTCCATAGGTGTATTCATGGATTTGCAGTCCATCATACCGAATCTCTTCAAGATATCGACTGTGTATTTACCCTAAATGAGGAAGATATATTTTGGTCTCTGCCACACCTGTAATCCTAATAAATAATTCATCAATCCAAGGTCTTTCATTTTGAACTCAGAGGCCAACTCCCTCTTGAACTCAACTATGAGCCTCTCTGCCCTTGTAAGGAACATATCATCAACATATAGTACTAAGATTAAAGGATCACCATCGAAAAACTTGTAGTAAAGGTTTGGATTTGTATCACTCTTGGTGAAGCCCAAACTTATCAAGTATTTGTCAATCCTGGTGTTAGAGCTGAAATTGTACCCCGTTTTTTTTAAACTCTATTTTCTTGTCTCTTTGTTTTCATTTTTCATTGTTTTTTTTAGTTTTACCATTCAAGTCTTTTATTTTTTGGAATGAATATTGCCTTATAAATACTTAATATTCCTTTAGTCTTCAAATAAATGATTTAATAATGTTCCTAACCCTTGTATAAACATTTTTGTGAGCATTTTATAAGTGAGATGTGACTTGGTACATTTCGACAGCGTAATCATTATACTTCACATATACGGGCACTGCCAAAATCCCAAAATCCCAAAATCATTGAAGTTCATGGTCAGCGCATGTCTAGTTTCATGCATTATTTTTTATGAAAGATTGGACCGATATTTTGGTTAGGAAGAGTGTAACGTTTGTTAGCGCGATTACTCCACATCATTTACCTTGAAACCAGATACCACAGGTTAACCCTAGCTCCACGTTTTCATTACGACAGAGGATTGGGATATCTATCCGTCGGTTTAAAGGAGCTCATTCCAGACACAACAAATATTAGGTGGAGCAATAAACATGAAGAAAAGTGGAAAATTGTGTAGATTGGAACTAGTTAGAACTAAATGGGATGAGGATTTCCTTGATTGCGTGAAATTGTTCAGAAGGGCTGGTTGGTTCTCCTTTTTTGAGAAAATTATAGGTTACAACTTAGAGGTTACTCAATCCTTTATTCAAAATAGTTCAAATTCCTGTGTTGAATTCCAAACACTGAAGATTGAATTAACTGAAGAATTCATAGCAGAAGAAACTGGTTTAACAATTGAAGGGGAACATTGGTTCAAAAATATTCCATTCGAATTTGATCCAAGTTCATTTATGTTTCCTGGATTTGAATCTCTGGATTGGAACAATGGAATTCACCTTGTCATGATCAAACCAGAATGGAGGGAGGTTATTGGGACTGTGCAGTGTTACATAACCTGTGAAGAAAGGTTTGCTACAGAGTATAAGTATCATTTCATGTTCCTGTTACATTTAAATGATCAAGTCAAGATGAATTTACCATTTTTCTTTTTGAAAATCCCTATTAAAATTTCTAACGAGGTAAAGGTCCATATAGATCATACAAATGAGTATTTATTTCATCATGGTTCAGTCAAGTTGATAGTGTTAACAGAGATTAAGAAGAAGAACCATGCTTGGCATCACTTCTTATTTTGGTCTGGATTTGAACCTGAGAAAAGTACAAATCGCGAAGAAGCCAAAAAATCAGTTAGTAAATAAAGAAATCTATAGGAAATACATCGAGTTCAAAAACAAACTAGCATCACAAAAAGGTTAAAAAATAACTTGTTTGAGGGGTTGAAAGATGACTTAGAAGAAGAACCAGTAATATCAAAGGAACCAGAATAGGAATATCTATTAGAAGGAAAGTCCTTGGCATCATTCAACGAAGAGATTGTTGGAGTCATTTACCCAACATTCACACTTATTTGGTCAATTTTGGCCTATTTACCCACTATCCTAAGTTTAATTGACTTACTTGGCATCACATGAACACACCCACACCCTCCTTCAGTCAAGGAGGACAACTAAGCCTTCTCCTTCAGTCGAAGAGGCTAACTGGGCTTCCTCCTTCAAACAGGAAGCATTTCTGGGGTGATCTTAGTGTCATAAATGCACCTAATTGCTAATTGAATGTTACAATTAGTTAACCTAATTTGGGAAGGCACCTCCATTCATTATTTGATATTTTTTTGTCATTATTTATGAACCGGACCTAACACATGCGCCTAAAACCACTTCTGATGACATGTTTACTTCAGTTAACTCCATCAAAGCTACTTGGAGTTATGGATGCGCTACCTCCTTCAGTTGGAAATGCAGTTACATGTGATGAGTGACTTTCAGTTAGACTCAGTCATCTATTGCACTCCATTCAGTTAGGACTTAGTGTGAGAGTCAGTTATTGATTAGCTTGGTGGTTAACTATGTGTGCTGACTGTGGTTGACATTCAGTTAAGCTACACACATCCATTCAATTCGAATCACCTCTTTGAGTATTCAAATTGTCTTGGAATTCATGCACCTTGCATGATCATTGTATTGTATTACTCATTCTTTATTGATTATACAGAGCTGCTACTCCTATTGCAACACCATTATGCCATTTTCATGCTTAATTGTCTGAAATATCTTATGAGATTGTGTTTTAGTCCCTAGATTACTATGATATATTAATATGGTATCAGATCTCATGGCAGGACGAAGCTCATTCTCTCAAAAACATGGTTTTTGATGGATCTTACATGAAAAATTGAGCAAAAGCTCAAAATTCTAGCACTGCACCAGAAGCAAAGGCTTACCACTTAATACCCCAAGTTAAGGAATTGTTGATCAAGCTTGCTTGATCAATTATGTTGGGTGTGATGAAAGCCTAAAAATGTGTAGGCTGTTTGACCTTACGGTGACTTTTTGTGTTTTTGCAGGTACAACTTCGAATGGACTCACCAGTCCCTGTTCTCACCCCATTCACAAGCTATTCATAATGGAAGTTGAAGATGATTTCATCTTTGAAGAGACGAGGTCTCTATGATGTGTCTATTGGACTTGGAAATGAGTCTTATGAGAATGAGAATGACTGGATAAATGACAGTGATAGAGCTTTCGAAGCAATATGCATGGCCCTTTCTCCTAGCTTGTGCTACCTTATCGGTTCTGCTAAATACCGAAAGGATCTCTGGACAAAATTGGACAGAACCTTTGGAAAGAACAATGAGGATCATGATAGCACTTTGGATATCACATACAGCACCACAAGAGTTCTTTACTGAAAATTATCATCCTCTACTCTATCTGATGAAGTTGTTCAAGATGAAGAAGAAAGTCTCCTTGCAGTGACTCCTTTTCCTGATGCTCCGGAAGTTTATGAGATCTCTGATATCTCATCTCCTCATATGGATGATACAGAAGAAGACATTTGAATCTATGATATTGAAGAAAAATACTGCTGCACTTCCATGCAAACACTCTCCAATGATTTTCCTTTGAATTCTGTGCAAAATTTGCCAATAATTGCTTCCGAAAGTGAAGAGAAATTTGATTTTTCTCCCTCTAATGTTGTTTCTGGTGTCAAAAATATGTAATACCTGGGATATTTTTGGAAAAATATCAGATTACTAGAGTGATCCATTCACTCCCCATGATATATATCTTCCAACAAATTCTTGCAGTATTGCATGCACCAAAATTCAGAATTTTGAAGAAGAAGAAAACTGTGCATCTACCGCCTTGGTGGACCATAATTTTAGATCTGATGTGATCTTATTTGGATCTGATATAATATTTCTTGGTTCAAAATTTCAGGTTCATAAACCTTCAGTACTACTTGTAGTTGTTCTCATTAACGGTGTGAAGAAACAAGTATCGCAAGTCTCCTTCAAGATTGCTGCTGGGGATTTGATTTCATTTCACGGTTTTGGATATGTTGTCAACCTATTTAGATCTGATTTAATTTCTGATATGATATTATTTGGTTCAAATTTTAAAATCCAAGAGCTTTCAGTCATGCTTGTAGCTGCTCTCACCAATTTCGGTGTGAAAAATCAAGTACCGCAATTTCTTTTCAAAATTGCTGCTGGGGATTCGATGTTAGTTTTCTCTTATGAGATTGCTGATATTATATTTTGTGAATTATTGGATATTTATGAAGCTATATCATATTATGGAGCTCAATCATTTGCTCCCCACATTCTCGGGGCTTCTCTACCTTTGGTCACATACTCATCTCCTCACAGAACTAGTAAAGAGGAAGACATTCTACATCTGCCTGGACACTTGCTCCTAACACTTGGGGATGATTTTACCACTCATGGTTTTCTGTTCAAGGATGAAATATATCAGTTTCTTGGGTGTTCCTCACATGGTTTGAATTCCCAATAACCTTTTCTCTCTCTTCAGATGATTTTAGCTGCTCTACATGGGTCCAGTTTTCACCGTACAAATGTTTATATTTCTGATTCAGTTGAGTGCATTGTTCTTCTTCCAAATTGGAAGATTCCTCCACACATATTCATTTAGTTTGTATTTAGAGGTTCGCATGCACAGTCTCAGGATGCTGCTGCATAGAAGAACCAAAATTTCATTATTTACTGTTTAGTTTGAGGGGGGGTATTTTTCCCATGAGGTTTTTCCTGTTTCCTTGGTTATATTAAGCAGTTACTTTTTGTACATGGAGCCCGATGGAATTTGTTGTTGGGGCCCTAGAATTTCATGCATTTTATTTTACTCCTCCTGAGTATAGCATAAGGGGGGGTGTTGGAGTCATTTACCCAACATGCACATTTGTTTGGTCAATTTTGGCCTATTTACCCACTATCCTAAGTTTAATTGACTTACTTGGCATCAGATGAGCACCCTATGAAATCAGCATGAACACACCCATGCCATCCTTCAGTCAAGGAGGACAACTAATCCTTCTTTTTCAGTCGAGGAGGCTAACTAGGCTTCCTCCTTCAAACAGGGAGCATTTCTGGGGTGGTCTGAGTGTCATAAATGCACCTAATTGCTAATTGATTGTTACAATCAGTTAACCTGAGTTGTGAAGGTGCCTCCATTCATTATTTGATTATTTTTTGTCATTGTTTATGAACTGGAGCTAACACATGTGCCTACAATCACTTCTGATGACATGTTTACTTCAGTTAACTCCATCAGAGCTACTTGGAGTTATGGATGCGCTACCTCCTTCAGTTGGACATGCAGTTACATGTGATGAGTCACTTTCAGTTAGACTCAGTCATCTATTGCACTCCATTTAGTTAGGACTTAGTGTGAGAATTAGTTATTGATTAGCTTGGTGGTTAACTATGTGTGCTGACTGTGGCTGACATTCAGTTAAGCTACACACATCCATTCAATTCGAATGACCTCTTTGAGTATTCGAATTGTCTTGGAATTCATGCACCTTGCATGATCATTGTATTGTATTACTCATTCTTTATTGATTATTGCAGCACCATTATGCCATTTTCATGCTTAATTGTCAGAAATCTCTTATGAGATTGTATTTTAGTCCCTAGATTACTGTGACAGATTAATAGAGATCACATCGTCTCCCGATACTCCTCATATCACCAAGGAGAAATTATTACAAAAGGGTATGGTTCTTTATGCAAATACTAAAACTATTATCAATCCTTTATCTAAACCTGAAATGCCAAAGTGGAGGCCCAAAACCAGGCCAACAAACAAGTTAAAGATAAATATGAAAAGGATTTTAAATCCTAAATTAAAGAATGAAAAATTACAACAATTGAATATTCTTCAACTGAAGAAGAGACTGAAGACAGTATAGAGGAATATAATCAAAATGTGACAGAATTAATAGAGAGAAATTCGGAAGTTCATGAAGAACAAAGCATTCCAAACTTTGAATTTGGATCGAGCTTAGGAATTGTTTACTCAAAATATCCAACAAAGGATCTGGATGTAAAAGAGCCTAAGGAGTCATACAAAATATAGGAAGATATCTCAGTAAAATTTTTTAAGTCCGTCTAACCTCAGATAATGAAGAAAACCCAGTATATCATGAAGAAATCCAAATAGGTTCAGAATTTGAAATTCTCAAGAGATCTTCATAGAAATATAAAGTTCAAAATGAATATTTAAATGATGCAAATGATAAGCTCATGCAGGATAATCGAATATTTGGAGGAATTAAATGGTCATTATCAAGAACTAATCATAGTTGCAAAGGAGGCCTTAAAAAGGAAGAAGAATGCACAGAGCCAGATTGAAGATTTAACCAAGCAGAATGAGGAATTATCAAACAAGGTCCGAGTGTTAGTAGTAGAACAGGTTCGTCTTCTCAAAATATCTCAAGCATTGGATGGACTCACTATGTTGGAAGAAGCAACTCGCTAAATCTGAGATAAAAAATGACCATCCATCTATCAAGCAAAGTATAATGACACATCTAGATGATAGATATGAAGGTCATAGATTTTAGTAGTTAGTTTTGCTATATTTAGAAACTCCTTTTCTTTATATACTTTTTAAACAAATCAACTCCTTAAAGTTTGGATCTGTTAAACCTATTTTGAGGACATTTTGTAAATATAGAATGAAAAACAATAGTAAGAATTAGGAGGAGGTTTTTGTGCTAGAAAGGGTTAGATGATACCAAGATATGTACCAGAGACACATATGCCATACTCTCAGTAAGTTTTGAAGATTGTATTTTTGGAATGAAATATATTATATAAGCCATGTTTTAAATCTATTTTTTTGTTGAAGTTTATGATCAACTTGATCACCTTGTTTATCACTTCATTTCTTGATGAAATTTTTTATCCTGAAATGCTTTTAACTTTGTGGACTTAACTAAATTATTTCACTGCATATTTATGGTTTATGCCTATGTTTCATACTTTTTTGTTCAGATCTTCAAAATTGATTTCTAATTTAGTTATTATATGTTTTATGTATTTCTTTACCATATCCATGCATGATTCCATCACAATTCACAAAAATGAATCCTTTTTCAAGTTTTTTCTTTTGGATGTTCTAGCTTGTACCTTTGTAGTCTACGTACAATTTCTAGTACAAACATATTTTGGCGTCGTTGCTGTGGATAGAAATGAAGAAGATAATCCCTGGGTATGAAATTAATAGATTTGATTTTTAGGGTGGACAGAATCAATATATTCCTTTCATAGACTACATCTTTCACATGTTTGTTAAAAGAAAGCAATTCTGGCTTCTAAAATATAATTTGGGACTAGATCCAATCTTACATCTCCCTTGCATCCAGGAATTTCAGACCCAAGGAATATTTTGAGAGATGCCTGGAAAACATTAATCTCTACCTATTCTGGAAGATTTCAGTATCTTTCATCTATAGATATACCAGATCAATCATGGCAAGCTTCTCCTTTTGAAAATCCGCAGCCTGAGAAAGAAGAAAAGGAACAAGATTTGTCTTTTCTTATCCCTGCCATTCAAGTTGATAACTTTCAGGTCTACACCAATCATTTATCATATGAAAAAGTTAAAGTTGAGATATTAGATACTGGAGGTTTTTCGTTAAAATCTCAACTTCCACCTTATATTCCTTTCACTAGTAGAATCCCAATTTATCAGCATAGATCCAACAGTCCTCCTTCTCCACCAAGCCATGTTAACCCAAACATGGCTAGACAACCTCTTGATATGATGGACCATATAGTGGCTGCAAGATATGTCCCATTGGTTTTTCCTCAGCCCCTTAATCCTCTTCCTCGGGGTGATTACCAAAAATATATCCCTAGGTTCAATGGTCAAGGTGAGGTGACAACAAAAGAACAATGGAATGCATTTTCCAGTTATGCTGATAATCAACACATTGAGATTAAGGATGTTTGGATGCGAATGTTTGTACAAATCCTAGACAGAGAGGTGAGAAAATGGTTCAGATAGTTACCAACAAACTCCATAAATTGGATAGAATCATTAGAGGAGGTGTTTATTAAAAAATTGGGGCGCATTAAAGATTATATTTACTACATCATTGAATTTGGAGCTTTGAAAAGGAACAAAAATGAATCGTTCATAGATTTTCAAAGCACTTCAATAAAATATATAGTAAGATACCCACTAAAATAAATCCTTCTGAGACAACAACAAATCTCACTTATGCTAATGATTTCAATTATGAGTTTTCTTTGTTATTAAGATAAATAAGGTATGTATCTTTGTCAAATATGCAGGAGGTTGCATTAGAAGTTGAGTCAAATATGTTGGCATCAAGCAAACATAAAGAAAAATCAGAATATCAAGTGCATGATGAAAAAGGTAAAAAATAAATAATGCCATCAACTTCTACACGAACATCATCAGAAAATAAAATTGATGAAATGACCAAGTTAATCAAGAATCTGTCTGCAAAAATCAATAAGTTAGAAATGGAAAATAAGAATCAAAATAGAACTGTGCGAGAAGGAGATCGAAATCCAAATCAATTTAGACGCTCTTTTGTTCATAGATTCTTACCTAGAGAAAGAATGAACAATGCCATTCAAAGAGAAAGAAGAGATAACGAGGATAAGAGAATTCAACCCCTTTCCAAAATAATTTGTTGGATGAAGAAGAGGAGGTTGAGGATTTAAAATTTGAATTTTTAGATCAGAACATTAACCAGCTTGAAGAACATTCATATGAAAGTTTTCTTACTAAAACTCATTATCAAAACTCTGAATATTTTGATTTAGATGCTCATCAACAAAATGATCTCATTTATACATCTTCAGCTAATATCTATCAAGCAGATTCAAGAAAGACTTATAATTTAAGCTCTAGTACTAAGCAAGTTTCTCAAATTCCTAAGAAAAAAGTAGTTTCTCCCATCAAATGGTGGCCCGATCCATTGTTGGAGAAGAATAAGAACCAAAGGGTTGATAAAGATAAGCTCGTGGAGTTTGAAGAAACTAATAAGAATATTCAAGGTTTCAATTTTAAATATGAGTTTAGTAAAGTCAAGATTCATGTCCCATTAACAGAGTTGATGAAAATACCTTCATATAGAGGTCTTGCTTACAGAATGTTGAAATCACAAACTAGTCAAGTCCCTTATGATATTATAAACCTACAATATGAGCATCCCACCATTACTTTTGGTCCTTCCTCACCTGACAAAGTTGAAAATAAGTCATATTTTCCTCCTCCTTTCTATATTACGTTAATGGTTCATGAGAAAATGTTACACAACTGTTTCTTAGACTCTGGAGCTCCTCATAATCTTATGCCCAAAGATGTCATGGAATCCCTGGGTTTGAGCATTACTAAACCTTATCATGACTTGTTTTCTTTTGATTCAAGAGCATTTAAGTGTTTAGGAGTGATCAAAGATCTTGTTGTCAATATTTCACAATTACCAATGAAGAGTGTCATCATGGATGTGGTCATTGTTGATATTTCACCTAAGTTTGGCATGTTATTTATCAAGATCATGGGAAAAAAGAATAGGAGGTACCTTACAGATGGATCTGTCCTATGCTACTATTCCAGTCTTGGGAGGAGAGCACCGAAGGTTATACAGAGAAGTACCGTTAGCATATTTGGTAAGTGATAATAATAATCCAACAAATCACCCAATCTATGGTGTGGAAGAAGATATAGGATCTTGTATGTTGCATTTGAGTAATGAAGATACATTTGGTATTTTGTGAGTGGAAAAGGAAGCACCAGTTCGATACAGTATTGAAAATCAGGATGATTTATGGCAAATTTATTTTGATGGTTCATCATCCAAAGAAGTAGCAGGAGCAGGTATTGTTCTCATTTCTCCAGGAGGTGAGATTATTTGTTTGATGTACAAATTGGAATTTCAGACAACTAACAACACAACTGAGTATGAAGAATTAATACTTGGACTATGAGATGCAAAAGATTTGGGAATTCAATATCTCTTTGTTTTTTACGACACCGAATTATTGGTTCAGCAGGCGAAGGACATTTATCAAGTAAAACAGGAATTGTTGAAAGTCTACAGGAATGAGGTATGGGACATGGTAGATAATTTATTTCTGGCATTCAATATATCTTTTATTCCTAGGGAACTATTGCGGCTGCAACGGTTTTCCCCAAATTTCTTAAATTTTGGTCCCCTCCTCATGATTTAGCATTGTTTTTAATCGTTTGGATCCTTGAACCTTTTGGTCATGCTTTAATTTTGGATAGGTTTGATGATTATAAATAATCTGGCTTAATTTTCGCTCGTGTTTGGAATTGTTGTAAATCGCAGATTTTACAGTTTGTTTTGCTGATTTTAAAAGTGGATCGGGTTTTTTGTCATTTGCAAAACGCTATTTCAGAGGCGAAACAGTTCAATCGCTGCCAAGCTTAAGGTTTTTTCTACTTAGATCGGAGGTTGTTGTCCTTGTTTGCTTCCGCCGTTGCAGCTCCCAAAGCAACTAAGCACCCGAAGTGTAAAGCGCTCCGCCAGCCGATGCGTATCAGTCTAGTCTTTTAGTCGCTTGGCCGTAGTCTTTCTTTTCTGCCGTTGCGACTGTGCAAAGCTTTCGTCTTCTGATGTCGATATCCTTCCGAATTCCGATTTAGAACTTTCTCGCTCACGGCTTAGTCAAAACTCTTCCGTCCTTTGATGTGCGTCGCATGGCTATAACCTTTTGATCTCTCGTCGTTGCGGCTCTCAAACCAGCTAAGCACCTGAAGTGAAAAGTGCTCTGTCACCGATGCGGGTCACGTGTCCATAGTATTTTTCTTCCCGCCGTTACGGCTGTGCGAAGCTTTCGGCTTCCGATTGGGATTTTTCCCGCCCGCAGCTCAGGTCTTAACTTTTCCATTTCCCGGCGTTGATGTTTTCTCCCGAGCCCACAAGTGGACGAGACAGTGGCGCACTGGGCCATTTCTTGTGGATTAGCCGTTAGTTAGTTAATTTGACATTTGTTTAGAATGCAATCCCGGTCAATGATGCACATTGATTAACTGCAGGAAGATCCAAAAGACGGTTCATATGGCCGCGGCGTGAAGGTACAGATAGGAGGAAGGATCGCAGGGGGCATGGGAAAAGTAAAGGACGAAATTGAAAGCAACAAAGGCATAGATTTGAAAGGTCCGGCAGTTACTTAGCCGATCATGAGCATGCACATAAAATATCAAAAGAGGGATATGAAACGTTCGAAGAAACGAAAAGTCACAAGTTTGGGGGGAGCCCAAGCGGTCGACTGTTTTGTTTAAATAGTTGAAAGTGAGAAGTTACAGGGGATTTTTCCCTGAAAAAACTTGTAACTTAATGCTTGTAAGAGGAACTATTTTGTTTTACAACCAGAGACTGCAAATTTTTCCTATTGGAGGAAGTGCGATGTGGAATATGTCAATGTGATTAAATGAGCAATGTTGAATGTGAACTATTTCGTTTTCAGCTGTGTCTCATTAGCTGTAAGAGCGTTCTAATTTCTTGAACCTATGTTCTTGTCTGAATTTTTTATGTACTTTCATGATGTTTTTCCACTATGAGTAATGAGAGTTTAAACTATTGATGAGCTATCTTATCATACACATTTTTATTCATGTTTATATGTCTGGTTCTAAGAACAACTATCTGTGATTTACCATAACACATGAACAGAAGTGCATTACTCACGAATGAATACCCAACTCTCTAGAGATAGTTTAGTTAGTATTTTTTTTTCTCGCATGATTTGGATGCTTGTGAGTTCTAAGACGAGAGGTAAGAACCTGCGCATCACATTGTGACTACTCTTTGCATCTGTATCACCTTGCATTGTTAATTAGGCACATGCATATCACACCTTAAATCAGAAATACAAAAAATACATGGTGGACTAGGCCGCAACCGGTAAAACCTTTGTTACTTGACTTACGGTAGCCGGACTACAAACCGAACGGATTCCCTATACCAAACAGTCACGGGCTAGTTGGGAACATTGACTGGGGAGAATCCCTTGCTGTTGTTGCCTGCAATTTTCCGGGCCTCAATAGTTTCTGGTGCTAGAAGGAGGGTTGCCAGTGCATGGCTGGCCAAGGAAACCTGTTTTCTTGAGATTATTCCACCGGTAACAGTTCTGAAAGCAGTGGGTTTCATAATCCAATTCCAGAAGAAAGGAGTACATAACATATATATTCTGTTGGCAACGAAGTTGTTAATGATCTGAGAAGACACACCAGGGCATATGTAAAAAATATTGGAGGATTTCCAATCATCCCTGAATTGCCCAGAAGAGAATACAAAAGGAAAGATCGTCCTATAGTAGAAGAATTGGTGCTGGTTGGGGACTGGGAAGAACTCGTAGAAACAACCTTACAAGAAGTTGTGCTACGTTTGAATCAAGAAGGTCCAGATACTCCTCACATTTCTTCTGCTCACACTCCTACTTGCTCACCTCCTCACTCTCCACCCAGACTCATGGCAGGCATAAATGCTAATCCACCACCTAACGCACCAAATCCACCACTTGCTTGGAGAGCCAGATCACTGTTAAACCTGACACCTCCATTACATGATCTACCTCAAGCCTTTGACAAGATGTTGCCCAAGTTCGACCCAGGTGAGAGGATATTAGTAGATGACCACCTACAAAGTTTTTACTTGGAAATAGAAGGATTAAGGGCCGGGGAGTATGAAGATGTAGTCTGCAGACTGTTCCTGCATACCCTTAAGGGAGCTGCAGCATCATGGTACTTCGGGTTTCCTGCAAACTCTATCCCTGATTGGGATACCTTTGAAAGGATATTTAGGAGTAAATATGTGACTCGGAAGACTCATGCAGCCCTCATGAAAGGGCTATCTGCCTTAAAGAAAGAGAGAAAGGAAAAGGTGCACAGTTTCACACAAAAGTTTGTAGCCTATCTCAAGATTTTTTCTGAAACGGATAAACCTTCAGACAAGGTCCTGATTGAATATTATACTTCAGCTTTAGGCCCTGAGTTGGCCATGTTTACCAAAATAAGGGCCAAGCCTACTTTGGCGGAAACCTATGCAGAGGCAAAAGTAGTAGAGGCTGAAACAGAAAGTATTGAAGATTATCCTGAACAGTCAGGAGAGAAAGGTGCGGGAAGGAAAGCCTTATTGTTTACTAAGCCTAAGGAAGAGAAATCGCCAGATTTTGAAAATATGTCAAAAATGATGCAAAAGCTTTCCAACAAAATCATATATTTGGAGAAAGAGAAGGAAACACAAAAGTTCTATAAGTCCTATTATAAGAAAAGAGAGGATAACAATCACTCTCAACCTCCTCCTCACAATGCTGCAGCTATGAATTTAACAGAGGTAGGCATGGACAATTTTTGCACTTTCCACCAACAACCACACTCTGAAAAGAATTGTCCTCAATGGATAAACTCAGTGACGTTGGTCATGAATCAGCTGTTGGATTCTAGATTAACAAAAGATGGAGATGAAGAAAGAAAAGAGAGTACCACTTCAACCAAAGAACAAGAAGAGGAAACCATGGTTCTGTGGAATTCGGTTTCGTTATTTGATGCTAAAGAGGAAACTAATTGGGGCTACAAGGACATCATGGAAACCAACGTAACAACAAGGAGCCAAGGGTCGATTAAAGAAGATAGTCTCATACTCCCAAAGATAAAAAGGCTGCAAAAAAATGTTAAGAAATTTCAAAGTAAGTCCGCAGCTGATAAAATTCCTGAATTCACCATTACCAGCCAGGATCCTCTGCAGAATGATACGTTATCCAAGCCCACTAAAGAAAAAATGAATATTGATAAGCCACATCCTACTAAACTGCAGATGGATTATGACATCGTAGAAGATATCAAGAAGGCAAAGGCAAACGTTTCACTATTTGAAATGTGTAAAGTGCCGCAGCAAAAAGAAAGACTATTGAAAGCACTTGAAGCATCAGGTGAGAAGCTTCCCACCGACAATCAACCTCAGGAAGAAGAAGAAATCGGAGAAACCAGCATTGGAGGTAATTCTAAGAGCAAACATCCACCTTTCCTACTCTCGTTTGAAATTTTCAATCACAATGTACATAATTTCCTAGTAAACTCAGGGGCATCGGTTAACGTCATGCCAATATCAGTCTGTAAAAAGATCAATGGGAAACCTAAGCCATCCACGTGGAGGGTGGTTCAGTTGGACAGGATGGATGTAAAGGTGATTGGTGAGATGGAAGATGTCCTGGTACGTCTGGCATCAAATGATAAAGTATGCCAAGTCATTAATATCGTGGTGGCTGATATCCCAGACGCTTACGGTCTTGTCCTGAGCAGAGATTGGTCGGCCAAACTAAATGGATATTTTTCCTCGGATTGGTCGCATCTGTGGCTGCCATATAAAGGAAGCATGAACCAAATTAAAGTTTTGAGGGAGCCTCACATGAAATACAACATTACTCAACTGGATGAGAAGAATGAACTAGTGGATTCTGTATTGGGAAATTATTTTATTGAGTTGGAACCAGGAAATTACCAAGCAGAAGAAGCCAGAAACACATCAAACACTCAGCCTGGTCTCCTTCGATTCTCACAGGCTAATGAGATTGACTGTAACATAGTAAACTCAGCAGTAGGAGTAGATTCGCATTCAATAGTTAGTGATTTTTGGACTTTGTTTTTTGATGGCTCTAAGACGTTAGAAGGGTCAGGGGCTGGCTGTGTCCTGATTGACCCCCAGAAGAATAAACATTTTCTCTCATGTAGATTAGAGTTTGAATGTACGAATAATACAGCTGAGTACGAAGCGCTGGTGCAAGGTTTAAGGAAAGCGATTGAATTAAAGGTAAGTAATTTAAAAGTTTTTGGAGATTCCGAAATTATTGTGAAACAAATCCGGAATCAAATACATTGTGTTTCCCCTCACTTAAAGGCTTACCAAAATGAGGTATGGGACCTGCTTAAATGTTTTAATGCATTCAATATTATTTCGATTCCAAGACTTAAAAATGCAGCAGATGACCTGTTGGCCACATCAGCCGCTAGGTTGGTACCTACTAATAATCGATGCTCTGTTGAATTGCTTTTCAGGCCCTCGGTACCGGACATGATCACCAACTCACGAGTATTCGATGATGATCGGCAAATTATAGAATGCTTAACGAATGACGAGGTATTTAAAGGAGCAATTATAGACGATGAAGAACATCAGGCTGAGCTAAAGTATGATAATTTCATCCCTAAGGGAGTCAAAACGTTAGAAAGAATGTTTGATTTAAACGAAAAGTTCAGAAGACCAGCCAACGTGAAGACTCACAGCTCATATTTATAGTTCGAGCTGATAAATTTAGGGACTGAGACAAATCCTAAATACGTGAATCTCGGCAAATGTTGTTCACCAGCAGAAAGAGACAAGTTCGTCAGTCTGTTTAAACAATATAAAGATGTTTTCGCCTGGACATACGAAGATTTGAAAACATATGACACCAGCATCATCAAGCATGTTATTCCTATCAAAGTCGGCGTTAAGCCGTATCAGTAACCTTTAAGAAAAATGCATCCAAAATTGGAATCGCTGATTCAGAGTGAAGTGAAGAAATTATTGGATGCTAGAATCATTTTTAAGGTCGGACACTCTGAATGGGTATTAAATCTGGTACCAGTGAGGAAAATATTTGGAGAAATCAGACTATGTGTGGATTTCAGAAATTTAAACCGCGCTTCAGATAAAGATAACTATCATGTGCCACCCATGGAGCAATTGCTACAAATGGTCTCAGGTTCTGAACTGTTTTCTTTACTAGACGGAATCTCGAGCTACAATCAAGTGTTAGTGGCTGAAGAAGACAGGTTGAAGACAACATTCAGGACCAAATGGGGAACTTTCATGTACAGAAGAATGCCCTTCGGGCTTATAAATGCTGGAGCCACATTCCAGAGGGCTATGGACATAGCTTTCCACGGTTTGATTGGACGTAGTGTGGTGATATACCTTGATGATATTACAATATTCTCAAAAAGGAGAGGAGAACACATGTTCCATCTAAGGCATATTTTTGAACGCTGTCGGAAATATGGCATCTCACTCAATCCCAAGAAGTGTGTGTTCGTCGTCACGGAGGGCAAGTTGCTGGGTCACATAGTTTCAAAGAAAGGAATCTCTATAGATCCATAAAGAATTAAGGCCATTGAACAAATCCCCTTGCCCCATAATAAAAAAGGGATGCAATCATTTATGGGAACTATAAACTTCGTACGAAGATTTGTGCCTGGTTTCGCTCAGATTGTCAAGCCGCTGCAACAGATGGTGAAGAAAAATGCACAATTCAAGTGGACTGAGATTGAGAATAACGCTTTCAGCAAAATTAAAACTGTTGTTGCACACGCACCCTCCCTGAAAATCCCATATTTCGATAAAGACTTTATTCTGTATACCTTTGCATCCGATGATTCACTAGCAGCTGTGCTTACTCAAAAGGAAGATGGGGGGGATGAATTCCCAATATCTTTCATGAGAACTGGTCTACAAGGAGCTGAATTAAATTACCCAGCAATTGATAAACAAGCTTACGCAGTATTCAAAGCAGTGAAACAATTCAGGCCTTATATATTAAAAAATTGAACCAAGGTGATCGTCCCATACCCAGCTGTAAGGTCCCTTTTTGTACAGAAGGAGTTAGGAGAAAGAAGGGGAAACTGGGTAACGACTCTTCAAGAGTATGACCTCGAATTTAAGCCAGCTTCTATAGTTAAAGGGCAGGGATTGTGCAAACTGATGATGGAAAATGGGAACAATAATGAACACGCCTGGGAAGATGAGGCCGAATTACATTTAATGGATGTATGTCCTTTGTTTATAGCTCCCGAGTCTTGGTATAAAGACCTCATGCATTACCTGCAGACAGGGTTGTTTCCAGAACATTGGAATTCCAAGCAAAGAAGAGCACTGCGTCTCAAATCAGCATCCTATCAAATCGTTGAAGGAATATTATTCACAAAAAACTATGACGGAGTTCTCCTGAGATGCTTAGAGAAAGAAGATACGAAGAAAGTAATGACAGATTTGCACAACGGGCCTGCTGGGGGACATTATTCAGGAGATACTACAGCCCACAAAATCCTCAGAGCCGGTTACTATTGGCCTACGCTCTTCAAAGATGCACATGCACATGTTAGGAAGTGTGATATTTGCCAGAGGTGTAGTGGGAGACAACCTAAAGCAGTGGCACCCCTAAAGCCTGTGATGATCATGGAGCCATTCGAGCAATGGGGGTTGGATATTATTGGAGAAATAAAATTGAATTCCTCCCTACAACACAAGTACATTCTGCCCGCGACCAATTATTTCACTCACTGGGTTGAAGCTATCCCGCTGCGTAAGATAAATGAAGACGGGGTCATTAGCTTCCTACAAGATCATATCATGACCAGGTTTGGAGTTCCAATTTCGTTAGTCTTTGATAATGCTAAGTAATTTTCATCAATTAAATTAACTGCTTTTTCTCATGATAAAGGGATAAAATTGCATTATTCTGCTAATTACTTTCCACAAGTAAATGGCCTGGCTGAATCCTCTAACAAAAATCTGATTAGAATTTTAAAGAAGACCGTAATAGAAAATCGGAGTAGTTGGCACTCAGTGCTACCAAATGCCCTTCGGGATGATAGAGTCACCCCCAAGTCTGTGATAGGAGTGTCACCATATACCCTTGTGTATGGTAAAGAAGCCATTCTTCCTCCCAATATCATGCTACCTTCTTCCATAATAGCTCAAGAATCTAGAGGGTCGGATGATGAAGTTTTGCAAATAAGGATATATAATCTCTTGAAAGCAGAAGAGGCTAGATCTAAATCCAGAAAGCACTTTAAGCAACAACAGGAGGTAATAAAGAGATGGTTCGACAAACATAAGGCAGGAACAAAAGAGTTTGAAGTGGGAGATCTGGTTCTCAAGTGGGATCACCGCCATGATGAGAAAGGAAAGCATACTAAATTCCAGCAGTTGTGGGTAGGCCCTTTTCAGATTGCGGCAAAGCTTGGCCCTTCTACTTATGAGTTGCAAGATCTACAGGGGTGGGAAGAGAACTTACCAGTAAATGGTTTGGTTCTCAAGCCCTATTTTTCCTAATTTTGTTCGAGTTATTCTGTCATGTATATAAATAATCTGTTTTGGCAGTCTTTTTGAGTCTTTGAGTCATGAAGTTTAGTTTAGTTTTGCTGTAGATTTTCTGTTTGATTTTAAATAAAAGAAGCAAGCTTTGGTCGCATGGAGAGCATTAGAATTCTGGACCAACTAAAATCCTTGATTATAAGACTGTGTATTATGTTTTTATCTGATAGAGTTTCTTCTAGTTTAGCAGTTTTCCCAAATGGCTATGAATGCAGTGAAGTCCTGCTTAGTCCCTGTAAAGTAACTCAAGATTAAAAGGTCTGGAATACTATCTCGAGGATCCATCCATCTCACACTTGAAATGTCCTAGGGGGTGACAACAAAATACCCATGGAAATAAAGCAGGGTAAACATTATATTATATATAAGTGATCCCATGCCAAGAATTGAAAGCCAAAAGGCTAAGAAGAGTCAAAACTCCTAAGAAAGCAATGTAAATCAAAACAAAATCATATGAGTATAAAATTGCCGAAAGTTCCTCTCCGTCCGTGAGCTGAAAATTAAATACATATCTCACACAAAAGGACACTATGGATAGAGGAGCCTGAATAAAAGTTAAGAAAGAAAGGCATGAGGAGGACTTAAAGGAAAAAAGTCCAAAAGCACAAAAAAGTGCAAAATGGCATGGGAATGAGGAACAAATGAATATTTCTGTTTACCAGATGTTACGATCCTGTGGTGTCCAAGCTGGAAGCTACCCAAAGACAGAGGTAAAAAATGAAACTCATACTCCTGGCCTTGAAAGATTTATCTTGACTTTGAGATCTTGGTTTCCATTTTCCTAAATTGGACTACCCTCAATGTTTAAAAGTACATATATTGCCTTTTGGGAAATCCATATATCTAGAAGAATTCAACATGGTGGTTTTATTATCAAACAGTCGGTTACTCAAGGAAGGAATTGTCCATAGGTCTAGGTTCACCAAGTAGTCGCCAATTGTTGCGGCTGCAAAGGTTTTCCCCAAATTTCTTAAATTTTGGTCCCCTCCTCATGATTTAGCATTGTTTTTAATCGTTTGGATCCTTGAATCTTTTGGTCGTGCTTTAATTTTGGATAGGTTTGATGATTATAAATAATCTGGCTTAATTTTTGCTCATGTTTGGAATTGTTGTAAATCACAGATTTTACAGTTTGTTTTGCTGAGTTTAAAAGTGGATCGGGTTTTTTTGTCATTTGCAAAACGCTATTTCAGAGGTGAAACAGTTCAATCGCTGCCAAGCTTAAGGTTTTTTCAACTTAGATCGGAGGTTGTTGTCCTTGTTTGCTTCGGGCGTTGCGGCTCCCAAAGCAACTAAGCACTCGAAGTGTAAAGCACTCCACCAGCCGATGCGTATCAGTCCAGTCTTTTAGTCGCTTGCCCGTAGTCTTTCTTTTCCGTCGTTGCAGCTGTGCAAAGCTTTCGTCTTCCGATGTCGATATCCTTCCGACTTCCGATTTAGAACTTTCCCGCTCGCGGCTTAGTCAAAACTCTTTCGTCCTCCGATGTGCGTCGCATGGCTATAACCTTTTGATCTCTCGCCGTTGCGGCTCTCAAACCAGCTAAGCACCCGAAGTGAAAAGCGCTCCACCGCCGATGCAGGTCGTGTGTCCATAGTCTTTTTCTTCCCGCCGTTACACCTGTGCGAAGCTTTCGGCTTCCAATGTCAAAGTCCTTCCAACTTTTGATTGGGATTTTTCCCGCCCGCAGCTCAGGTCTTAACTTTTCTGTTTCCCAGCGTTGATGTTTTCTCCCGAGCCCGCAGGTGGACGAGACAGTGGCGCACCGGGCCATTTCTTGTGGATTAGCCGTTAGTTAGTTAATTTGACATTTGTCTAGAATGCAATCCCGGTCAATGATGCACATTGATTAATTGCAGGAAGATCCAAAATACAGTTCATATGGCCGCGGCGAGAAGGTATAGATAGGAGGCAGTATCGCAGGGGGCACAAGAAAAGTAAAGGACAAAATTGAAAGCAACAAAGGCATAGATTTGAAAGGGCCGACAGTTACTTAGTCGATCATGAGCATGCACAGAAAATATCAAAAGAGGGATATGAAACGTTCGAAGAACCGAAAAGTCACAAGTTTGGGGGGAGCCCAAGCGGTCGACTGTTTTGTTTAAATAGTTGAAAGTGAGAAGTTACAGGGTATTTTTCCCTGAAAAAACTTGTAACTTAATGCTTGTAAGAGGAACTATTTCGTTTTACAACCAGAGACTGCAAATTTTTCCTGTTGGAGGAAGTGCGATGTGGAATATGTCAATGTGATTAAATGAGCAATGTTGAATGTGAACTATTTCATTTTCAGCTGTGTCTCATTAGCTGTAAGAGCGTTCTAATTTCTTGAACCTATGTTCTTGTCTGAATGTTTTCAGTACTTTCATGATGTTTTTCCACTATGAGTAATGAGAGTTTAAACTGTTGATGAGCTATCTTATCATACACATTTTTATTCATGTTTATATGTCTGGTTCTAAGAACAACTATCTGTGATTTACCATAACACATGAACAGAAGTGCATTACTCACGAATGAATACCCAACTCTCTAGAGATAGTTTAGTTAGTATTTTTTTTTTCTCGCATGATTTGGATACTTGTGAGTTCTAAGATGAGAGGTAAGAACCTGCGCATCACATTGTGACTACTCTTTGCATCTGTATCACCTTGCATTATTAATTAGGCACATGCATATCACACCTTAAATCAAAAATACAAAAAATACACGATGGACTGGGCCGCAACCGGTAAAACCTTTGTTACTTGACTTACGGTAGCCAGACCGCAAACCGGACGGCCAGACCGCAAACCGGACGGATTCCCTATACCAAACAGTCACGGGCTAGTTGGGAATGTTGACTGGGGAGAATCCCTTGCTGTTGTTGCCTGCGATTTTCCAGGCCTCAACAGGAACATAACCAAACAACAGACTCACTAGCGTTGGAAACCACTTATTTCAGAATTCCAAAACAAACTCAGTTGGAATATCCCATTGAAGTTAAGTATAGACCTTCAGTGCCAGATAACATCAAACAATGGAGGGTATTTCAAGATGATCGAGAAATTAAAACTCTTTTGGAATTAACTTGTGATTTATCTACCTCATTGATTGACCAAGATCACCGGATAATGATTTTGATGATAATGTTACATATTCTGAAAATTCAATTGTTGATCATAAAATAATTGAATTGAAAGGAAACTTTATTCCAAAATGTTGTGTTGCCCTTGAAAGATTATTTTCTAAAGATGATACTTTGTTGAATCCCACCATGCAATCCTCAAAATAAAATGTCTTAAGTTGTAATATTGGTACTATGGATCAACCTAAGATGGTTAAAGTCTCTAAAGAACTTTCAAATAGAGAAAGAAACAAGTATGTCAAATTATTGCAAGAATTTATTGATATATATTGCATGGTCTTATGAGGATTTGATTACCTATGATACAAATATAATCCAACACAAGGTTCCATTAAAGCTAAACACTAAGCCTTTTAGACAGAAATTAACGAGAATTAATCAAGCATTCCTATTAATTATAGAAAAAGAGGTTAAAAAACTATTAGATGCAAAGATTATAATGCCTCTTAGATACTCTTCTTGGGTATCCCATTTGATGCCAGTACGTAAGAAAAATGGTGAAATCAGGTTGTGTGTGGATTTTCGTAATTTGAATAGGTCTTCCCTTAAATATAATTATCCACTGCCCAAGATTGAACAGATTTTACAAAAGGTGGTGGGTGCTCAAAGAATTTCAATGATTGATGGGTTCTCAGGATATAATCAGATTGCAGTGCATCCGGATGATAGGGAAAAACAATGTTTAATACTCCATGGGGGACTTTCATGTATGAAAAAATTCCTTTTGGTCTTATGAATGCAAGTGCAACCTTCCAAAGAGCTACAGATATAGCCTTTGTTGGTGAAAAATAAAAATTTGTGGTAATTTATCTAGATGATATTACTGTTTTTTCCAATTCTGATGAAGAACATCTTAAGCATATTAGGAAAACATTCTTGAAATGCAGAAAATATGGATCTTGAACCCTAAGAAATCACATTTTGTTGTCCATGAGGGAAAACTTTTAGGTCATTTAGTTTCAACAGATGGAATCAATATTGATCATGAGTGGGTCAAAGCTATTCTTAAAATCAGTCTTCCAAGAAGTAAAAAAGATGTTCAATCATTTACTGGAAAGATAAATTTTCTGAGATGGTCCCTAACTTTGCAGAGACTATAAAGTAGATAACGTCAATGTTGAAAAAGGACCAAGAAGTAAAATGGACAGCTGAGGCTAGATCTTCATTTGAAAAAATTAAAGAAGCTTTCACAGAAGCTCCAGTGCTCGTAAGCCCATATTTTTCAGAAGATTTTTTAACTTTCTCTTTTGCATCTCAAGATACTATAGAAGCTATTATTTTAAAGAAGAATGCAGAAGGACTGGAACAACCCATTTCCTTTTTTAGTAATACCTTGAGAGATTCAAAATTGAAATATAGTATATTGGAGAAACAATCCTATTTGTTGGTCAAGGCTTTGAAATTTTTTAGAATTTACATTTTGTTTTCTAAAATCATAGCTTATGTACCTAATGTTGCAGTCAAAGAAATTTTGATACAACATGATAGTGAACAAAAAAGGGGAAGATGGATAGCTAAAATCATGGAGTATGATGTTGAGCTCAGACCTACTAAGCTCGTAAAAGAACAAGGTTTGGCAAGACTTCTCTCTAATTCCAATTGTGAAGCTTTGGGCCTTCATTTGGTGGCAAATCAGCCAACACACGATGAGTTGGAAGCAAAGAAAAATAAATAACATATTATGGATAAGTATGCAGACTCTTCTTGGTATGATGATATAGTTTAATTTATGCTACACTTGCAATGTCCTTCTCATCTAAGTAAAAAATAAAGTGGATCATTAATGTTGAAATCCACTAAATATTGCCTAGTAAATCAACAATTTCATTGGAAAGATCTAGGAGGGATATTTCTCATATGTTTGAAAAAATCAGAAACATAATTGGTTATTTGAGAGTCACACAAAGATGCTTATGGAGGTCATAAGTATTGGAAAGCTACATGCTTTAAAATTTTAAGATCATGATACTATTGGCCTTCTTTATTTTCAGATGTTTATAAACAAGTCATAGCTTGCATTCAGTGTCAAAATTTTGCAAGTAAACAAAAGATTCAATCTTTAGCATTAAAACCTATTGTAGTGAATGCTCTATTCCAACAGTGGGGATTGGACTTCATAGGTGAAATTAATCTTGCTTCAAGAAGACAGCACAAATGGATTTTAACAACCACGTATTTCTTCACCAAGTGGGTAGAAGTGATTCCCACTAGGAATGCGACTGATAAAGTTATTATCAATTTCATACAAGAGAATATTTTTTAGTAGGTTTGGTGGTCCCAAAAAAGTAGTGACTGATAACGCTTGGGATTTTAAATAGAAATCTATGGTTGATTTTTGTGAGCAAAATGGTATTATACTTAAGCATTCTATGCCCTATTATCCTCAAGGAAATGGGCTCGCATAATCAACAAATAAAAATATCATTAATAGTATCAAAAAGATGTTATCTCAGAATAAATGGTCTTGAGACACAATGTTGAAATATTCTCTTTGGGAAGATCGCATAACCACTAAAAAGGCAATAGGATTGTCTCCTTTTCAGCTTGTTTATGGCATGGATATTGTTTTTCCTATTCATTTGGGAATTCCAGTGATGAATTTACTTCAGGACAGCGAGGAGGAGCCAAATGACATTCAAAGAAGAATCTTTTTAATGATTGAATTGCAACAAGAAAGGGAAACATTGGCAGAAAGAGCACAAGCTTACAGGAATAAGGTCGAGGAAAAGTTTGGCAAGAGAATCAAAGATGATACCTTTCTCCTTAGAGACATGGTAGGCAGATGGGATGCACGAAGGGATCAAAAAGTTCAACATGGTAAGTTTGATCATTTATGCTTGGGACCTTTCAAAATTTACAAGATTTTGAGAAACAATACTTTTGTACTGCAAAACTTGGAAGGTAAGGAACTTTCAACCCTAGTGAATGGGAGGTTCCTTAAACATTTTTACATGTTCTGGAAAAAAAATCATTTCATTCATTGTACATATCAGTGTTATTTCAAAAAGACTCCAGCGCAATGGAAGTAGATGTAAATTCTAGTTTCAAATTCAGAGGAATAACATAATGGTTTCAGTTCAGATTTCAGAAGGGCGCTAGTCTGCGTGATATTGAGGGAGGATTCCATCCCCCAATCGAAGCCATATGTTAGAGCTGAAATTATACCCCGGTTTTTTTTAAACTCTATTTTCTTGTCTGTTTGTTTTCATTTTTCATTGCTTTTTTTATTTTTACCATTCGTCTTTTATTTTTTGGATTGAATATTGTCTTATAAATACTTAAATCTTCCTTTAGTCTTCAAATACATGATTTAATAATGTTCCTAAACCTTGTATAAAGAATTTTGTGAGCATTTTACAAGTGAGATGTGACTTGGTACATTCTGACAACGTAATCAATATACTTCACATATACGGGCGCTGTCAGAATCTCGAAATCATTGAAGTTCATGGTCGATGCATGTCTAGTTTCATGCATTATTTTTTATGAATGATTGGTCTGATATTTTGGTTAGGAAGAGTGTAACATCTTTTAGCTCGATTACTTCACAACATTTACATTGAAACCAGACACCACGAGTTAACCCTAGCTCCATGTTTTCATTACCACAGAGGATCGGGACATCTATCCGTCGGTTGAAAGGAGCTCGTTCCAGACACAACAGATATCAGGTGTAGCAATAAACATGAATACAAGTGGAAAATTGTGTATATTGGAACCAGTTAGCACTAAATGGGATGAGGATTTCCCTAATTGCATAGAATTGTTTAGAAGGGCTACCTAGTTCTCCTTTTTTTAGAAAATTGCAAGTTACAACTTATAGGTTACTCGATCCTTTATTCAAAACTATTATAATTCCTGTGTTGAATTCCAAACCCTGAATATTAAATTAACCAAATAATTGATAGCATAAGCAATTGGTTTAACAATCAAAGGGGAACACTGGTTCAAAAAGCTTCCATTCGAATTTGACCCAAGTTCATTTATGTTTCCTCGATTTGAATCATTGGACTGGAACAAGGGCATTCACCTTAGCGTTGTCAAACCAAAATGGATGGAGGTTATTGGGATTGTGCAACGTTACATAACTTGTGAAGGAAGGTTTGCTCTAGTGTATAAGTATCATTTCAGGTTCCTACTACATTAAATGATCAATTGAATATGAATTTACCCTTTTTCTTTTTGAAAATAATTATGAAAATGTCTAACAGAGTAAAGTGCCATATAGATCATACAAATCAGTATTTATTTCATCACGGTCCGGTCAAGTTTATAGTGTTAATAGAGCTTAAGAATAAGAACCATGCTTGGTAGCACTTCTTATTTTGGTATGGATTTGAACCTAAGAAAAGTACAAATCAAGAAGACGCTGAAAAATCGGTTAGTAAGCAAAGAAATCAACAATAAAGACATCGATTTCAAAAACAACCTAGCATCACAAAAATGTTTAAAAAGAACTAGGTTGAGGACTTGAAAGATGACTTAGAAGAAGAACCAGTAAGATCAAAGGAACCAAAACATGAATATCTATCAAAAGGAAATTCTTTGGCATCATTCAACGAAGAGATCACATCGGCTCCCAATACTCCTTGTATCACCAAGGATAAATTATTAGAAAAAGGTATGGTTCTTTCTGCAAATATTGAAAATCTTATCAAGCCTTTATCTAAACCTGAAACGCCAAAGTGGAGGCCCAAAAATAGTCCAACAAACAAGTTAAGGCTAAATGTGAAAGGATTTTAAATCCTAAATTAAAGAATGAAAACATTACAACAATTGAAGATTATTCAACTGAAGAAGAGCCTGAAGACAATATAGAGGAAGATAATAAAAACGTGACATAATTAATAGAGATAAATTGTGAAGTTCATGAAGAACTAAGCATTCCAAACTTTGAATTTGGATCGAGCTCAGGAATTGTTTATTTAGAATCTCCAACAAAGGATATGGATGTAAAAAAGCCAAAGGAGTCATACGAAATATAGGAATATATGCTTAGTAAAAAGTTTGAAGTTCCTTTAAGCTCAGATAATGAAGAAAACCCAGTATATCAGGAAGAAATCCAAATAGGTTCAGAAGTTGAAATTCTCAAGAGATCTTCACAGCAATATAAAGTTCAGAATGAATATTTAAATGATGCAAATGATAATCTCATGCAGGCTAATCGAATATTTGGAGGAAGTAAATGGTCATTATCAAGAATTAATCATAGTTGAAAAGGAGGCCTTAAAAAGCAAGAAGAATGCACAAAACTAGACTGAATATTTAACTAGGTAGAATGAGGAATTATCAAACAAGGTCCGAGTGCTAGGAGTAGAACAGGTTCGTATTCTCAAAATATCTCAAGCACTGGATGCATTCACTATGCTGGCAGAAGCAACTCGCCAAATTTGAGATAAAAAATGATCATCCATCTGTCAAGAAAAGTATAATGACACATCTAGATGATAGATATGAAGGTCATAGATTTTAGGAGTGAGTCTTTCTATATTTAAAAGCTCCTTTTCTTTGTAGACTTTTTAAACAAATCAACTCCTTAAAGTTTGGATCTGTTAAACCTCTTCTGAGGAACTTTTGTAATTATAAAAGGAGGAATAATAGTAAGAATTAGGAGTAGGTTTTTGTGCTGGAAAGGTTTAGATGATACCAAGCTATGTACCAGAGACACATATGACAGACTCTTAGTAAGTTTTGAAGACTGTATTTTTGGAATGAAATATATTATATAAGCCATGTTTTAAATCTATATTTGTTGGTTGAAGTTTATGATTAATTTGATCACCTTGCTTATCACTTCATTTCTTGATGAAATTTTGTATCTTGAAATGCTTTTAAGTTTTTGGACCAAACTAAATTATTTCACTGCATATTTATAGTTTATGTCTATGTTTCAGAATTTTTTGTTTAGATCTTCAAAATTGATTTCTAATTTAGTTATTATATGTTGTTTGTATTTATTTACCCTAACCATGCATGATTCCATCATAATTCACGAAAATTAATCATTTTTAAGTTTTTTTCTTTTGGATGTTCTAGCTTGTACCTTTCAATCTAGGTACAATTTCTAGTACAAACACTCGGCATACCAATTCCTGGTTTCCTTCTTGAGTCTATACAAATCATTCTTTAATATACAAACATGTGACTCCTTCCCATGTATCACAAAGCCCTAAGGTTTCTCTATGTACACCTCTTCCTCAATAACACCATTGAGGAATGTTGTCTTTACATCCATGTGATGTAATCTCTATCCCATAACTCAAGCAAGATAAATAATAGTCATGATGGAAGCATACCTAGAAACATAAGAAAAATTCTCCTCATAATCCACTCCCCCTTTCTAGGAGAATCCTCTCATCACAAACCTTGCTTTGTGTTGCTTGATGCTTCCATCTGCTGCATGATTGATCTTATAGATCTAATTGGAAGTCACCACTAACTTCCCCTCAGGTCTCATAACAATATATCACACATCATTCTTCATTATGGACGGATACTCTTCCATCATGGCATATTTCCAAACTTTCTATCCTACTGCCTTCTCATAACTAGAAGGCTAATAATCAATGATGTGACTCATCAATTCCATATAACTTGAGAACTTGTGAGGTATTTTTATCTCCCCAAAAGTACCAATGGGAGATCCATACCTCTTTGCATCTTGCAAAGTATCACGAAGCCATGTTGGCCTCTTCCTGGTCACTGCAACAACTCTAGGTAGATCCATTGACTATGCTAGCACTACTGACTCTTCCTGATAGTCTGAAGAATGAATAACTGGACTATATGTTTTTTTACCTTCATCCCTTAGAGATTCATGCTCCTCACCAAAATCTCCATGTGAGAATATCTAGACCTCTTGAAAGCTACATCCTTATCAAAAGTAACATCCTAACTAATCTCAATTTGACGTTTTCCTGGAATGTAGATCCTATAGGCCTTCAAAGTCTCACTATATACCAAAAAAATACCCTTCTTCCCATAAGTATCCAAATTCTCCCTCTTCTCCTTGGGCACATGGATGTATACTGGACAACCAAATATACTCAAATGACTCACCTCTGGCTTCAATCCTATGAATGCCTCCTCAAGAGTCTTGTCCCCCAATATCCGATGAGGACTCTTGTTTTGAACGTAAAATTCTATGATAGATGCCTATTCCCATAAGAACATGGATAAATTTTTATCATGAATCATCACCTTCATAGATTCTACAATGGACATGTTCTTCCTTTCTACAACCCCATTATCCTCGGGGTTGTAAGGAATTGTCAACTCCCTCTTGATCCTTGATTCCTTGTAGAAACCATTGTATTCATTGGAAGTATACTCTCCTCTATTATCCAACCTCAAAACCTTGTTCTTCTTCCTCATCAAGCTCTCTTCCTGAGCCTTGAACCCTTGGAACTTGCTGAACACTTCATCATTGGTATTCATGAAGTAGATCCATGTCTTCTTGGAGAAATCACTAATGAATGTCACATATTATAAGAATCCACCGAAGAATGATACTATCGTTGGTCCACATACCTATGAATGAACTAGATCAAAGATCCCCTTGGACCTACTATCACTACTCAGAAAATATCCCTTAGCATTCTTTCCAAGTGTTTAAACTCCATAAGCACCATCATGCTCTACGTAGAGCTCTCAGACACCTGTAACCATATTCCTTAATGCTAGAACGGCCCTATATTGCATGTGATAAAATATCCAATTACAAAACTCACATAAACCGATATTGTCATGTATCAATGCATGAGATGGACATCTTGATAATCTATACAATCTTCCCTCTTGAACACCAATCACTCTTAATGAGTCTATGCTTAATCCCTTAGGCCATACAAGAACCTGGCCATCTACAAATGAAACTCTATAACCTCTATCCTCCAATGTTGAGATAGAGAGAAGGTTCTTCCTTAATCCTGGTAAAAATAATAGATCTCTGATTTGTAGGGAATCTTCGTATGCAGCTAAAACTATGTTGTTCCAACTCCTTTTACTGCATACTTGGCATTGTCTCCAAGTTCCACATGTAATTCCAAGTACTACTCTATCAAATGTCTAAGAGACTCTCGGTAACTTGTCATGTTCCTAGATGGCTGATTTTCTACCAACCGGGTATTACTGCTATCTGTAATAGTGCTTGCACGAGAAGAGACAAATAAATACTCTTTCTGAATCTCATATGCAATATCAACAAGTTTTGTCTTCTTGTGTGGTGGATTCTCATCAACATCAACAGTTAATGCATGCTTATTTCAAATTATTTTCTTCTGAGGACACTAAAAATAATAGCGACCACATTTATGACAACTCAAACACTTAACTTTTGAAAGATCCTTTTTCTTTTGTTATTGAATTGGGTCCAATCCTCTACCTGTACTTTTCTTCCCAAAATTACTTCTTCCTTTTCATTTTCTTGATGAGATGCAAGAGCTTGGGTTCCTTCATCCTGAGGTCTCTGCAAACTATTCTTGGACAATACATTGGGATCCTCTTGGACACAATCATACCATAACCGATCAAACTTGTGGAACTCTTCTCATCCACAGATGCTCTAAAAAAATGAATCTCATGAAGAAGGAATTCCATCAAGAGTTACTATAATGAGTTATGTATCATTAGTGGTGTCACCAATAGCCTTAAGTTGATCTCTCAACTAGGAGACTTTCATAAAGTAAGTGGGAACCGAATCTGATTTGGTCATCATGATACAACAAAGCTAATTCCTCAAGGCTAATTTCTTGATAGTGTTCTTTCTCTCTAATAATCCCATGTAGGAATCAAACATTAATTTGCTAGTATTCAACTTGGAAATGTGTGGAATCAAATGATATGTTATGGAATCTATAAATATCCTCTTATCCTTTACTTCATTCTTCTTGTGTATGGATTTCTTCTCAACACTTTCTAGTTCTGTAACATCTTCCTTTACATAATTTTAATCTCATGTTGTCCAAGATTAAAATTATCCTGGTCATCCAAGATCTAAAATTTGTAGCACCATTTAACTTGTATTATACCCTGAGGCCGGTCACCATTTTGAGAAGAAGTTTGAAATTTGATATCTGGTCAAAATTTGCAATAGTCAAACCTAGTCAAAATTGTTGTACGACCTACAATTTTCTGTAGTCAAACTCTGTCACACGTTTGTCCTACAACATGTGTGACCTATTCCTTCACACATGTGGCCAATCAAAATTTGAATATGAAGATAAGATGTATCCCAAAGAATTTTGGATTACCTCCCTGGCTAGAAAATTTTAGATTTGAATTGTGCAATGGCAGATTTCAACAAGGCTCTGATATCATGTTGATTTTTCTTATACAAATTTCCAGTCTTGATAATTACTTCCTAATTATTTTTAAAAAATAATTTCATCACACTGTTATCATTGAATAATTACACACTGAAAAATCTCAACTTTAAATGCAGCAAAAGAAAAAGAGAATCACAACATAGATGACACAATATTTTATCTTAGGAAACACAAACTTGGGAGAAAACCAAACAACTTTTCTTAAGAAGATCATTTCCAATAATCCAAGTGCAACAACAACATGAAGATAAAAGTTACAATGTACTTCCCTCAATCACAAAGAGTGAGAGTCCCAGTCACATAGAGAGTATGAACCTCAAGAAGGGAGGATAGTGAACCCAAGAGAGATAGTGTGGGTCTTCAATAACTTCTTCCTGAATATTCACTTTCCCTACTTTATTTGCATACCAGAGAATAAGAGATGATATTTGATGAGTTTGATTTCTAAAATGAAATTTTGATCACTTTATCTATACACTTTAGTTCACCTAAACTTCACCTGTGGCTGACTTGTCTTTTTGACCACTTCAATGTTGATGTTCCCAGTTGACCACTTGATTGTTGGAATTCCTTCTTTCTTAAGAAAAGTTGTCAATTTTGATGATCATCTACTCATGTGCATGTCTATTCACACATAGATCTATAATGTTAAATAGAACCCTTAATAGGTCATAGACACTTCTTAGAGTCTACATCAATTCAACATTAGACTAGACTTGTAAATCCCCTATAAAACAAACAAGTCAAATATTCTCTAATATAGCATACAGCAGGAAATGTGAGAGAACCCTAGGGCCAATATCCCCAATCCATATGACTCGGGATAATGGGAATAATACTATACCTACCTTGTCCATTCACCTCTATCCATATGACTCAGGATTCGAGGGTGAGTGTATCATTCCCCCTTGGTCAAATCAACATGACCAATTTGGGAGAATGTTTTCATGATGTTGCAAACTAGAGTAAAATCAACGCTCCCTCTCAATGAGGGAGCATTTTTCATCATTCCAAGCTTGCATATGAAGCATACAAAATTTTATTTAGACATAGGATTGGTGAGAATGTTTTTTATTTGCTCATCTATGGATATGTACTAGAGCTTCACTACTCCCTTATGCACCATGTCTCGATGAAGTGATATTTGATATCAATGTGATTCAGCCTGCCATGAAATAATGGATTTAGCGAAATCTTGACACAACTTTGATTATCACAATGCATCAATATCATATCTATCTCCTTATCAAATATCCATGAAAGACGCTTATGAAGCAATACTGCTTCATGACTTGGTACACTGGTTGCGTAAATATCTGCTTTTGTTGTATTGAGTGCAACAGAAGTCTTCTTCCTAATATTGTAGTATGGGTTTATGAGTCTAAAATGAAATTTATTTATGGATCAAAATTAATAATAGAACTAATATAGTACTATCTATGAGATTTTAATAATAGTTTGACATGAAACAAATGGTGAATAGAAACAACAAGGGGAATACTCCACCAACCCCTTCCTATGTTGAGCCCAAAGTAGCTCAATGAAATCAAGGATAGCCTATGAGTTTCCAAGAGATAAATGAATTCACGTTCATTTTTTATCAATGCATATGATAATTAAGTATAGACATTACAAGGACAAGAATATTCCACATATTGCAATATTTGTTCCTACAAG
This sequence comes from Pseudotsuga menziesii, assembly GCA_001517045.1. Taxonomy (NCBI): domain Eukaryota; kingdom Viridiplantae; phylum Streptophyta; class Pinopsida; order Pinales; family Pinaceae; genus Pseudotsuga; species Pseudotsuga menziesii. The sequence continues at coordinate 48,513 of LPNX010099905.1, read as the reverse complement.
TTTCAAAAAAACTATGAAAGGTGATAATACGGTCTACAAGTAATCATAACTTGCAAGAATAGAGGAACACATGCTAATATTGTATATTATTTACATAATAAGCTAGATTGCAATGCTAGAAATAGAATCTATTGCAAAAGCACAATGTTTCTACTTATAATAACTTCTAATGGCTCTTTCCCTTATGGTTATTTGACTCTTGGGCTTCTTTTTTCTAAATTCTTGGACTTCCTAGACTACTTCATTTTCCAACCTTACACAATTTTTTTTCTTACCCTCAAGTATATGATGAGGATATTCCGTAGTAAAAGATATTCACTATTATACAATTTTCCTCTCTTCACATAACACTTTCAACTAACAATTTATCTTCCTATGCCTAAAATCCAAGAAATGGCCTCTTGACTTTGGGTAGCAATTTAAATTGTCTTGCCATGTGAATTACATTCCAAGTTTGAGACTTGTAGGTTTTAGGCCTTGTTTCTTCATCAATTTTAAGTGATACTCCATTCAAGATCATCTTATCTCTAGATTCATTCCTTTTTTTTGTCCACCATATCTCATGTACATAACAAATTTGAACTTATATTTCATAATTAACATGGCAATAACATATACAAACACAAACAAATAAATCGTCATATGTGTAATGAAACTATGAACCAACATATGTAAGAAGACTTGTTAAAATGTTTGTAAAGATTAGTAAGATAATAAAAAAATAAAATCCCAAATTAAGTTGTCCAAATGCAAATTTATTCTTCAATTCACTTAAACAAACTTAGGCACAAGGAAAGCAATTTTATCTAGTGATGATTTCATGAGGTGTGTGTGTATTTATATAATCACAAAAAATCTATTTTGCACCGGGTGGGAGTGTGTGCATTTTACCACTAAAACCACACTATTGGGGTGGTGGTATATTTTCAAAAGGATGCCAGACTCTTAAAGGTGAGGAAATGTTAATCCCATGAACTAGGTCATGAATACGATGACGACGATGATGACAATGCCAACAATGACGACAACGACGATGATGATGTTGATGTTGATGATGACAAAGATGATGATGATGATGATGACAAAGATGACGACGACAATGATGAAGATGATGATGATGTTGATGATGACGAATATGACAAAGATGCTGACGATGATGAAAAATATGATGATAAATTTGATGACGAAGATGATGACAATGATGTTGATGTTGACAATGAAGAAGATGGAAAAGACGATGACAATGATGATGTTGATGATGATGATGACGACAATTATGACGATGATGATGATGGTGATGATGTTGATTTTGATGACAACGAAGATGATGATAAAGACGATGACGATGATGATGATGATCTTGATGAATTTGATGATAAAAATGATGACGAAGACGACGGTGATGACGATGATGATGATGACAATGAAGACAACAATGATGATGACGATGTAGATGACGATGTTGATGGAAAATATGATGATGATGAAAAAGACAATGGTGATGCTGAAAATCATGATAGTGCGATGATGATGTTGATGATGACGAACATGAAAATTATGTTGATGATTATGATGATGATGATAATATGATGGCATTGATGATGAAGATAATGATGATGATGATGATGACAGTGACAACGACGATGATGACTATCATGATGATGAAGATGATGATGAATGTGATGACAAAGATGATGATGAAGATGATGATGATAAAAACGACGATGATGATGAGGGTGATGACAATGACAATGACAATGATGATGAAAACATTGATGATGATGATGATGAAAAGGGTATAGTTGAAAATGATGATGACAATGATGTTGAAGACAAAGATTATGATGAAAAGATGACGAAAATGATGATGATGTTGATGATAACATTGATGATGAAGATGACGATGACTACGATGATGATGATGATGTCGATGACAAAGATGATTACGATGACATTAATGATGAATCTAGAGATTATTATGAATGAGGATGAGGATGCTGAAAATGATGACAACAATGACGACAACAACGATAATGATGATGACAATGGCGTGGATGATGATGGTGATGGAAATGATTACAAAGATGTTAATCATGATGATGAAAATAGTGATGACACTGACATGAATGATGATGGAAATGATGATGAAATTGAATATAATGTGATTATATGATGACGATGATGATGATAATTTCCCAATCCCAATACTATATCTAATGGAAAAAAAATGAAATGAATTAAAATAAGATTCAACATATGATGTAGAAATTGGCATAAAACTTTAAAACACATAATTAACCAATATAAGTCAATACTTCTATCAATAAATAATAGAAACTATATAATCACATAACTCATACATTTCAATATCATTTATATTCTTCTTCATCCAAATCCACATCTGTATAATCCTATTCATAATCGATGTTGAAAGGATTGGCGACAATATCATAATCATCATCATCAACAATGTCATTTTCAATAATATCATCGGTAATATGATCATCGAGAGCATTGTCTCCTACATCTGGTTCAACTTCTTCATCTAGCACATCGAAATGCTCCTCTACATAATGTTCTTATTCAATTTCATCTTCTTCTACTACATTATTATTTATCATCCTTCCTATTGGATTATATCTAACAACATATGACCAACCCGCTTTGCCTGAAACCTTTGAGTAAAAGACGTGTTCACATTGGCTGGGAAGAACATAGGGCTCAATTCCCAACTAAAGTGTCATTGTATTATGGCATGGTAAATCCATCAGTATGTTGAATAACAATTCTCTCACGATCGCGTTCAATAATTTGTGACATGTCCCATTTGACATCGAACAATGCTATTTTGAAGGATTTAAAGTTACACTCAATTATATCATCCAAATACCCATAGTATATATTTTCAGATACTTTTGGATATCTATCACTCTTAGAGGAAGCATTAGTGACCTAAAAAATTACAGTTGTCCCACAATCAAAAGTTTTCTTCTTTTCACCAACTTTTTGATGTGAAATTTATGGGCATTGCACCACACAGCCTTGTGGTGTTTCAACTGCAACATGCCAAAAAAGTGTTGTCTATTAATCAAAATATTTATACTTGGAAAGTATCCAAAGGAAAAAAACACCATACACATTAATATTATAAATAATAACTGAATAATATGGGTGAGTATGATTTCCTATTTATATTTTAAACCATATGCTAAATCGATTTCCCTCTACGTAATATTGGTAGCCTCATTACAATGAGATCCTTTAACTAATGTAGACACCCCTTCCCATGATAACCTATCATAAAATTGTATACAACTTTAAATCCATACCTTCATCCATTCAAGATTGTTTGCAATGTATAAATGTAGTGCATCCCACTCTCGGCCTATATGAAAAAAAAACTCACCAATAATTAGTTACCATAGTAAAGATTAATAATTGATGGAATAATAAAAATTAAATAAGTATGATATACATAAAAATAAAAATTCAAATGTATTATAAATCTCCACCATATACTTACCTTTCACTCTCCTCATTCTGTTAGAATTTTGATGGCTATACAATACCTTAAAACATTTACATTATAACCATAAGCAAAGGATCACTAAAAGAAAGACAAGCACAACCACACAAAATAACACAAAGATTTATCTTGGGAAACCCTCATGGGAGAGAAAACCTAGCAAAACTTCCTCTATATAGAATTTGACCGAGCATAGTGTAAAACCCCAAGAACAAGAATATCATCTCCCCTTCTGCAGTATATTTCCTCTGTGTGTGTGTGTGTGTGTGTGTGTGTGTGTGTGTGTGTGTGTGTGTGTGTTGTGCAATGCTTGAGTGAGAAGTGTACAAAATTACTGAGGCACCTCGCCTATTTATATGTATTAGTTGAGTAACTTAATTACCTAACTAGGTCGGACAGGTTCTCTAATTAGGGTCGACCTACCTAGGAAGACTCAAAATAATTTTTATAAAATACTTTTGTGGGTACTATTGCCTTGACTTACAATGGAAGTTTTACCTCATGAATTTTACATGACTAATTACATCAAGGACATCTATGTATGGAGGAATAATGATAATACAAATAGAATATCTCTTGAAGTTACATTATTTTAACACTCCCACTTAACTAGGAAGGTATTCTTCATTAGCAGCAACCACAACAACAAATGTAAAACTAACTGGTGAATATCTATATGTCATCGAAAGTTTTGGAACAACATCATACATCTTCATCTATAATCTAGAATTGCATTATCGTAATCATCATGAGTATGTGGATACTGGGACATCGTCATCGTCATCAATACGTGAGGAATAGAACATCATCATCATCTGGAGCATCATTAGTATATGGATATTGGAACATCATCATTTGCAACATCAGTATGTGACTAGTAGATCATCATATGCAACATCTGTATGTGAATATTGGATCATCATCTGCAACATCAGTATGTGAATATTGGATCATCATCTGCAACATCAGTATGTGAATATTGGATTGTCATCTGCAACATCAATATGTGAATATTGGATCATCATCTGCAACATCAATATGTGAATACTAGATCATCATCTGCAACATCAATATGTAAATACTAGAACAACAACAACATCATTAGCATGTTAGTGCTAAATCAACATCATCAACAAATAGATGCTAGATCATCATCTGCACCATCAACATAGAGATGTTGGAACAACATCATCATCGTCAACATAGAAATTTTGAAGCAACATCATCATCGCCGGCATATAAATGATGAAACAACATCATCATCATCAACATAGAAATGTTGGAACAACATCATCATTATCAACATAGAAATGTTGGAGCAACATCATCATAATTAGCATAGAAATGTTGGAACAACATAATCATCAGCAGCATAGAAATGTTGAAACAACATCATCATCAGCAGCATAGAAATGATGGAAAACATCATCATCATCATCATAAAAATATTGAAACAACATCATCATCAACAGCATAGAAATTTTGAAACAACACAAAGTGTTGGCATCTCATCATCTTCATCAACATGGAAATGATGGTATCAACACAGAGTGTTGGCATCTCATCATCTTCATCAGCATTGAAATGCTAGTATCAACATAGAGTGCTGGCATCTTATCATCTCCATCAACATGGGAATGTTGGTATCAGCATAGAGTGTTGGCATCTCATCGTCTTTGTAATGTTCTCTTCTGCTTAGGAATTGAGGACCGACCCACTAACCTATGTGATTATGTAGGTTTGAGCGGGTACTGACAATTAGGGAATCAATTGAATACTGATGCCATATACAAAATATCTAGGGCATCAATATTATATCATCATGGGGTATAAGAGGGCCACCAGAGCCAAAGGCCACCTGCATGCATGACATCTAAGCACTATTTGATGATGCATGCACCCAATTGAGTATCCATGCGCATGCATGCAAGTCAACTGCAAATTAGAAGTTAAAGTGGCCTGATTAGGTCAAAAGTTAGGTTATTCGTAGTTGAAAGTTATAAAAGAAAGATAACGTGAATCGAGAAGGACACTTATGATTATTATTGATTTGGAGCTTTTGAGTAGCAGCACAGCGTGCAGCCACGGCAGTTGTGGTTGAAGACGATGTCTTCAACTAATAAGGTTTTGGTAGTGAAATATCTGCCATAGTATCCTTCAAGGTAGACCATCCAGGTCCACCATCCACTCTTCATCTTATTCATCCATATACAGTTATCTGGTACCCATCAAAAGATTGTTGCAGGGACATGTGTGCAGCCGTAGGCGGTTTTTAGCTGGAAAATCCCAAAGCATTCATTGGGTCCTCATATCTCTGTTTATCTTCAGAATACTGGCACCATTCTTATCATCAATATCATCCTTTGGTACCAGGAGATTATCAGCTTCCAGTTTGCTCACCCAGACCAGTTCTCATCAAATTTGTGTAGCTGGGGGAGTGAGCAGCTAAACCATAAAATCAATTCGCTAGCCTAATTAGAGTGCTAAGAACTTCTGCATGCTTCAGGAAATATCTCCAGCATGGGAAGACTTCCATTCCTACAAATTCTCATCTGCATCAAACTGCTCCTTCACTAAAAACGTCATCTTTAGCTGATTGAGGGGTTCGTGCTGCTGGGGTAACACTGGAGGAAAGGAGCACCAGTTTTTCACCAGATTAGTTCTCGATGCATGCATATTATCTTTGGATCATTATCAATCGAATTATCAATGGTAAGTGTTGATCTATCACCATAAAATTCTCTACCCTAGTTAGCTATAAAATAGGGCCATTTTCCCGGCACTTTGCATGCAAGTTTATTTCAGTATTATTGTAAATCAGGAGGCTTAAGCAAGCCTTAGTATAGAAAATAGTGGAATATCCACATCTAGGATATTATAGTGGTATCAAATCTATTTTTCTTTCCAGCTATGGGCATGCAAAATTATAAATGAATTCAGAAGGCCCATACAACATTTCTCATCGGAGACAGAGGTGTAGAGACAGAGAAGAGGAGTTAGAGGACATAGATTTGGGGAACAGAGAGTATCAGTTGGGAAAAGGAGAAGAAAAAATGGCCAATGATGATAAAAACAACTTTCAATAGCCTCATATCATCCATAAAGGAACTCACTACTGGGAAAAAAGAAATGATGAGTACCTTCAGGAAAATGACTGAGAAAAATGGGCCCACCCCACACAATCCCTTATTTCCTAACAGTGATAGGGTATCCACCAGAAGTAGTAGGGAGCACTTACATACCAACATGCAGAGCCATCCCCATATATACAAGCCTTTCCGACCCACCATGCCTCAATTCTTAGATAGTCCAGTTGCAGTGCCTCTAGCACAAGTAGAACCAGAAGAATCCATGAATGCCTATCTGAGAGAATATAGATCTTTATGAGAGGAATTCCATTCAGTCGTGACCTTCACTGAATTCTGTGACTTTAAAATTAAGAACAAACCCAAAGCTTGCAATAGGCCATTCACCCAGAACTATGAGTTACAGCGCACCGTAGGGAAACTGGCTATCCCTACCTTTGAGGGCACCCAGGGTGGCCCAGCCCAAACTTGGGTGCAGAAGTTGGATACATACTTCCAACTCAACCCCATGATTGAGACAGATGCCATTAAAGTGGCTAACTTTCATTTGGATGGAGAAGCACATGAGTGGTGGTACCACGGGTTACTGGCACTAGGTCACAATACCATCACGTCATACCCAGATTTTACACAGAGGCTCAAAGAGCGGTTTGATCAAAAGGACCCTGAGGTACACTTTAGAGAGTTGGCACAGCTCAAGTAGACAGGTAGTGTAGATGCATTTATTTCATAGTTTCAGAGGATAGCAGTCATGGTGACAGATATATCAAAGAGCAGGTTGATTATGTTATTCACTGAGGCTCTCACTAAACCCTTACGGGGATGGGTCAACTCTTACAGGCCCACTACCCTAGCATATGCCATCAACCAGACTAGAGACTTGCAAGATGTAGTGCCCAAAAATAGGTTTCCTCCCATAACCAATTTCCCTATTAAAGATAAAGAGAGGAAACCCTTCCAGAAAGAATGGCCCAAGAAATAATGGATGGACAAGGATACCCGACAGGACCTTAGAAGAAAAAAATCTATGTCTCACTTGCCAGGAACCATGGGTACCAGGTCACATATGTTCAGGAAAAGGGAGGCCTATTACATAGAGGTATATTCTGACAGTGGGGAGGATGAGGATTACCAGGATCAGGAGCAGGGAAAGACACCAGAGACAGTTGATGAGGGACAGGCCTTAGGAGGTACCATTTCTACCATGACAGGGGTTCCTAGATTCCACACTCTCCGGATCAGAGGTACCATACAGGGACACAGAGTGGAAGTACTGATAAATGGTGGGGCATCCCACAAATTTATTGATGTTACATGGGTTAAAAAGAGAGACATTCAGACTAAGATTTTTGATGGGTTTTCAGTAGCAGCAATAGGTCACACCATGGAGTGTAGTCAGAGGATTCCTAAATTAAAAGTAACACTTGGAAATTATACAGTGATAGATACATTCTATGTGGTAGATGTACCTCACATGAATGTGGTACTAGGAGTTCAGTGGTTGTATTCCATAGGGAAGTATTCCACAAACTAACAAACCATGGAGATGGAGTTTACAGGAGCAGAGGGACAGAAGGTAGTATTGAGAGGGATGAATACCTACCCTCCCACAGCAATGACATCACACAAGGTGGAGGTATTACTCCGACATGGAGATATTGAGTGGGCTACAGAGTGTTTGGTTACCTTCAGAAAACCACCAGATGAGGCCACACAACATCCAGCAGATATAGAGGCCTTACTACAGAAGCACAAGGCAGTCATAGGAGACCTTCCAGCAGGTCGACCTCTAGATAGGGGATTTGAGCACATTATTCGATTAGAGGAGGGGAAACAAGCAGTTATCACCACTCCTTATAGACATCCCAAGAGGTATAAAGATGAGATACAGAGTACAATCAAGGAACTACTCAAGTTGGGGTACATCAAACCTAGCTCCAGTCCCTTTGCATCTTCAGTAGTGCTAGTGAAGAAAAAAGATGGAACCTTACGCATGTGCATTGATTACAGGGTGTTAC
>LPNX010099905.1:17532-39174 GCA_001517045.1 Pseudotsuga menziesii | reverse complement strand
GCACAGCCTCCTCTTCCAAGCTAGTTAGAACTGGGATTGAGGTGCTGCTGCTATTGTATTGTTGTAATTCTCATTTGAAATAAATAAAATCTTTGGAGGAAATACGGTGTGGTGCCATTACATGTGTGGATGATTATTGCCATTGTTTTACTGAGGTAACCTGTATCTGTGGTCATTTTTTGGCTATTTTCTTGTAGATCTGTGGTTAAGATTGGTAATTAGCTTATTACAATCTTGATAGGAAAGGTGTTGTTCAATAAGTTTATTGGTTGTCACTCTCCTTTGATCCATGTTTAGAGTTCTAGATTTAGCATGTCCTATAAGCTTATATGCATGTTATCTTGAATCTCTTTGTATGTACTAATCAGATCTCACAAGTTTCTTGGCAAGATCTTTGATTTCAGCTGAGTTGCAGGTTCACACTTTGGAGAGGATGCTGATCTAGTTTGCTTCTTCACTCTCTTCAAAACATTTCAAAGGCATAGTCCCTCGGAATTCCACCTGAAATCTCTACTGTGGATCTTCAGGGAAACCAACACTCTTTCTCTCTCTTCCTCCTTTAAAAATTATTAAACTTTCCTCAAGCTGGTTACTTTAAGGTTTCTTTTTAAATCTGATATATCTCATAAAGAAAAGCATACATATATCTAATTATCAATATCCCTTCAATTTTCTAGATCTTAGTTTCATTGTGCACATAAAGTTCAAATTCAAGAGATCTAGCTAAAATTGCCTTAGTTTCGCAAGTAGTTTATTGAAAAATGCATAGCTTGCTGTTAAGGTAGTTTCATTTGCTGTTCAATAATTTCAATATTCTGCAATATCAGTGCTGTTAATTGGCTGCACAAACAGCAGGCCAAGATCCCAAGGAAAGCTTGCTTTCCTTGGTTCCCTTTTCGTCGATTTAACTAGTTTAATTTCATTAATTTTTCGAGATAAAGTAGGCTGACCCAAAGGCACTCTTAAAGTGATTTGGGGCATTTGTTATTATAATTCACTCACTGTCATTTAGCAGGTCTGACAGAGAAGAAAAGAAGCTTCTGTCCAAAGTGGCTTTTGGAGCGCTCAAATCCCCCCAGGGGGCTCTCTTTTGTCACATAATTTGTAATTGTTTTGCATAAACTGTAATATCTTGGTTTCAGCATGTATAAGGACCAAGAAATATCTGTTTTATCAGTGCTTTGATATTGTAATCTCTGTAATAAAATCATCCTTTGAATAGGCTCTTTCAAGCCCATTCCCCATCCCCCCTGGGGGGATTCGCGTCGGTGCCTTTTTCGTCTTTTTCTGCTTATTTCCTTTTACTAGAATTTATCTGATTGGTAGGGCAGTATATTTGATCTTGTTGTTAATTCCATATTCCATATCTTATTTTCAAATTAATCATAATACTTACCCCACGATTTCCCGAGTGACCCGCAAGGGGAAAGAGATTCATGGTAGGATTAATCAGAAAACCGCATTTGTGTAGTTGTGTTATTTTCTCATCTTTTGTTTATCAGCATTTTAAAATTTACCCCTCCTTGATTCCCCGATTGAGATCCACTTGGATTGAAAGAGGTTCTTGGAGGCTTTTCTTTTAAACAAGAACACATATTTTAAAACTTATTAAAATTTACAAGACTCCAGTGTGTATGCTCTGCACTTGGCTGTGGTTCGTCCAATCAGTCAAGTTGTATCAAAAGCACTTGGGTGACTAGCATAATTAGGACTCACCTTCCCCAATTAACAAACCATCAGGTGAAAATCCAACACCTCAGTCAAACCTTTACAGTGGAAAAATACCCAAAGGAGGCGGGAACCTACTGAAAAGTGACCTCGGGGCGCCGATCTCTATCACACCCTAATGGGTGCGTTACGAACACATCCCCGGAGACTCCATTTCAGCCCACATATTCCTTGCGGGTAGCCGTATAGGCTTTGTTTTGGACATACTCCAAGTACTCTCGGGTATATCTGGAGTCCCTCTTTAGCCTAATTTAATCAATTCATACTTCATTTTTAACTTAAAACATACCAAGATGCAATCGCAAAACATTTATTCCAAACACATGCAAGCACACTGATCTCTTTTGGCTCCATTATTAAGGCACTGGTCTTTTTTGCTTCATATTTATATTGTGTATCAACCTTGTGCTTTCGTGTGTATCTTCGTATCTTGTCATCTTGATTGTTTATAGTTAAAATATTCAAACTCCTAAATAACTGATTCAGTACAACATCATTACACTAAGAAATCATCCTTAGTAACTTAATAGGGTCTACCCCCCTTGGCTTCGTTAGGAGTTGAGCCTAAACGGAGGAGTCAAGAACAAGGTGACAGTCTTGACTCGAGACTTGCCCCCAAGGACACACTGAGTGGCTTGAAGATTTTTGCCACGTGATCCAGGTGTGTGAAAAGGTGGCAACACAGGGCACTCAACAAGAAGAACATAAAGAACAGGTATCCCATCCCTAGGATTGATGAGTTGATGGACGAACTACAGGGGGGAAATTACTTTTCCAAAATTGATCTCCACTCAGGGTACCATCAAATTTGGTTCAGGGAATAGGATGTTCCAAACACCAATTTCCGTTGCCACTATGGACATTATGAGTTTCTAGTGATGCCATTTGGGATCACTAATTCACCAGCTACTTTCTAGTCATGCATGAACCATATATTCAGGACACAGTTATGTAAGTATATTCTGGTATTCTTCAACGACATATTGATATACAGTAGAACTTGGGAAGATCATTTGAGGCATCTAGATGAAGTACTTGGAATTCTACAGGAGCAGTCAATATATGCAAAAATGTCCAAGTGTGATTTCGGCATGCAGGAGATGTTATACTTAGGGCATGTGATAGGGGCCAACGGGGTCCAAGTGCACTTAGAGAATATTCAGGCAATTTTGGATTGGCCTACACCTTAAAATGTGACAGAACTGAAGGGATTTTTGGGCCTTTGCACCTACTACGGGAGGTATGTCAGTGGATTCTCACAAATGATCGCACCCCTCACAGATCTTACAAAGAAGGGGGCATTCAGGTGGTCAAATACAACACAACAGACATTCAAGAAAATGAAAAAGGTAATGATTTCATGCCTAGTATTATCTTTACCAAACTTTTCTCAATCCTTTGTGCTAGAATGTGATGCTTTAGGAGAGGGAATTGGGGCTGTTTTGATGCAGAACAACCATACCATTGCATTTGAGAGTAGGAAGCTCAAAGACTATGAGCACCACTATTCGATATATGACAAAGAGATGTTAGCCATTCTCCATGTGCTAACCAAGTTCAAACAGTACTTAGTGGGTGGCAGATTCAAGGTTAAGATAGATCACAACAGCTTGAAATACTTCCTAGAGCAGAAAGAGATAAACGAGAGATAGCAGAAATGGGTAAGAAAAATTCAATCCTATGACTTCAAGATTGAGTACGTAAAGGGAAAGAACAATGTAGTGGCCGATGCACTTTCCAGAAGACCAGCTACTTTATCCCTTATGATCATCTCATCATATTGGAGGTCTCATCTTTTGGTTGAGTACTCCAAAGATAGGTTTGCTTGTGAGCTATTGGATGGATAGATTCAGGATGATAGGTACAGTGTAATTGATGGCATCATATACTACAAAAACATAATCTTTTTGGTTCTAGAGTCTCCCCTCAAGAATAAAATTTTACAAGCATCGCATGATTCACCATTAGCAGGGCATCAAGGGTTTCTCAATGCCTACAAACATATTAGAGAAATATTCTCATGGAAGGGCCTCAAGAAAGATGTGATACAACATGTGGGAGAGTGCAACTTGTGCCAACAAAACAAAATAGAGCACACCCACCCGGCTGGTTTACTACATCCCTTACCTATTACCGAGCAGAAATGGGATAGCATCTCTATGGACTTCATTACTAGGCTGTCCAAAGTTCAAGGCAGAGACTACTTGTACATAGTAGTGGGTAGATTGACCAATCTTTCCCACTTATTTTCCATTTCCTCAAATTATTCAGTAGCATAGGTAGCATAACTATTTTTCAGAGAGGTATTTAGACTCCACAGGTTACCCAAGACCATTGTCAGTGACAAGGACAAAAAATTCACAGGAGCCTTTTGGCAAGAGCTTTTTCGGTTAGTGGGGATCGAGTTAGCCATGAGCACAAGTTATCATCCACAGAGTGATGGGAAGATGGATATTTTCAACAAGTGGATTAAGGGATACTTGAGAAATTACATATCAAGTCAGCAGAGGACATGGATCAAATGGCTACACTTGGGTGAACATTGTTACAACACCACCTACCATATGACCATTGGGATGACCCCTTTCTGAGCCCTGTATGGGTATGATGCTTCCACTTTCACAGAGTGGATTCAGGAGGGTCAAGATATCCTCAAGATACTCAAGGAGAACATATAGGCTGCTCAGAATCAGCAGAAGATATATGTGGAAAGGCACAGGTTTGAGCGCAGTTTTGAGGTGGGAGACTTCGTTTATTTACGCCTCCAACCTTACCAACAGTCATATATTAAAAATAAAGGAGCATAAAAACTCCAACCTTGCTTCTATGGTCCATACAAGATAATTCGAAATGTTGGAAAGGTATCTTATGAGCTAGAACTAACCCCAGAGAGCAAGATTCACAACATATTTCATGTCTTCAATCTCAATAAGGAAGTCAGACAACAGATTGTTACATCTTCTGAGTTGCCCCCCCTTCATGAAGAGGGGAAATTGATTTTGATTTCGGAGTGCATCCTAGAGGTGCGAGAGCAAAAACTGAGGAACAAAATCATCAGAGACTACTTGGTTCAGTGGAAATATCTACCTATAGAGGAGTCCACTTTGGAGGAAGAGCAGGTATTACAGCACCCAACTTTACAGTTGCTTGAGCAAAAGCAAATTCGAGTGGGGAGGACTGTAATGTCCTCTTCTGCTTAGGCATTAAGGACTGACCCGCTAACCTATGTGATTCCTGTAGGTTCAAGCGGGTACTGACAGATAAGGAATTAGCTAAAGACTGATGCCATATAGAAAATATCTAGGGCAACAATATTATATCATCATGGGGTAGAAGAGGGACACTAGATCCAAAGGCCACCTGCATGCATGACATCTAAGCATTATTTGATGATGTATGCACCCAATTGAGTCTCCATTCGCATGCATGCAATTCAACTGCAAATTAGAAGTTAAAGTGATCTAATTAGGTCAAAAGTTAGATTATTCACAGTTGAAATTTATAAAAGAAAGAGAAAGTGAATGGAGAAGGAAACTTATAATTATTATTGATTTGGAGCTTCTGAGTAGCAGCACAGCGTGTGGTCATGGCAGTTGGGGTTGAAGACGGTGTCTTCAACTAACGAGGTTTCGATAGTGAAATATCTGCCCTAGTCTCCTTCAGGGTAGAACATCTAGGTCGTGTTGGAGGGAAACAACACTCTCAATTTTTTCTGTCGTGCTGAATAAAACTGATCAGTTCTCTTCTATGATTTATCACAAAATTATATAAGAGTGCCTTCAGAATCTTCGATTCTGAAGGTACTCTCAATTAAAGAAGAGTTAATGATTATACTGGAAATTTAGGAAGCATTTTCATAAATTTAATAATTTAGCAGTTGTTAATCTTTTAATTTTATATATATAATCAATTTTCATTATTATCAATACATCTGATTATATATTGATTCAAGATATTTAAATTACAGTCTGCTAAATAGTTCTTTGGATTAAATTGAAAATGCATTCTAAACTTGTTGTAGTTAGGTTTTATTGCTTTCATTTAGACTTTTTGACAAAGTATTCATCATTAGTTTTTGTAATTTATATGATTAGGGTTGATGAATTAATTTAAATATCCTATTTTAACCCTAATGATATATTTTTACATAAATACTTTATCATTTAAATACTATGCCATTTTATGTGTAAATAAACAAATTGTGGGAAGTTGTATATATGTTTCTCAAATAACCAAAGTTTACCTTTATATATCATTTTGAATGTTTATAAAGATCTTTGTGTTATATTCATAATAATTGATTTTTAATCTAATATTTGGTTTTTGATAAAATTCTCCATCCGATCAAACTTTGCAATAGGTCATATGATGATTTGAATTCAATGAGTTCATCGTATAATTCAAAACTATATAATTTAATCTTCGAATCTATTGTATGCATAAAATATTGTTTTGCATATTTAATTTATCATCTAAGGTTGATCTTAGTGCTTGGTTGGATTTACGAAACACTAGGAGGCATCATTGTTTGTAATGAAAGACTTCACTTCAATTGGTTTTAATAGCACGATTGACTTCCACGTGTGACTCCTTCCTGTTAACGTTTGGTAGCGTGTGTTTGCTACAGGATACGAATTGTTATTTTGTTAACACCTGTTCAAAGGACTTTAATATGAAATAATTAACTTGGTCAGATGTTTTCATATTAACATCATCCTATCTAACATTCGTATTATATTCATGAAATGTTTGATTTTGAATATATCGTAATGATTTTAGATCTTATCAATTTGTTTGATGAATACCTACAGTGGTTTGATGGTGAAGTTCTCACGCATAGAAACCAGTCTAGGGTCACTCTTTAGCTCTTCCAGAATTGCATAAGGGTTCATATCATGTCTGTATATTCACATATCCCTATTCCTTCAGTTTTCACAATGCATTTTAATCCTCTGTCAAAGAAAGAACTAATAGTTGAACATATGGCTCCCTTAAGTCATTTTGAGATTTCTGGTCTTGAAATGTTAGAAGCCGACCCTGAAGTTCTTGCCTTGATTGAGAAAATTGACTGGAAACTTTTCTTTTGGGGTTTCAGTGGACACAATGAGGAAGTTACCAAACAATTTGAGTTGTCTTTTAATGGAAATATTGCTCAGATAGGTGATTTACAGTTAGTCATAGACGAAGAATTTATTTTGAAAGCTACAAAGTTGCCTCGGACTAGTGAACGTTGGTTTAAGGGGTCACGAATAGACAAGAAAATTTTTAAGCAGTTTCTTCTTCCATTATCAAAGGAGGATGCACACCTTAAATTCAGCTTTCCTGTAAAATATTTGAAGAATCAATGGCGTGCTCCTTTTGAAGTCATTTCTAGGTATATTTCTTGTGAGGTCATTACTCAAATGTCCAATTGTATCATCTGAGAATTTTAATGGCTCTTAAGGGTTTGAAATTGAATTTGCCCTACTTTCTACTTCATAGTTTGCATAAAATGGCTGTTACGGTTCAACATATGATTGGTAATCAAGACCGTAGTCTTTTTCATCATGGCTTGATCAAAATGTTATTTCAGTATCAGTTAGCTACAATAAAAAAAACCTGGGATGAATTCTTAAAAGAAAATGAGTTTGGGTTTACCCAATTTTGGCCTACCTACTTACCTAAGACTCGTGCAAAACGAAGAAGACCTTGTGAAAGAGAAATAAAAGAAGAGACTGATCCTGTAGCTGATCATGAAGGGCTGGATAAGCTTTGTCTGATAGCTAAAAATGAGAAATTTTATACTTCAAACCCTCCCGAGCAACCCAAGAGGGAAAATGAAGTGGGAGAGGGAAGTAAAAAGGTTTTCCAGACACACTCTGCTAAATTAACAAGTGATTTGTATCCTAAGATAGTGGAAGAGAAAGGGAAGCATGAGTTAAAAGGAGAAAATCTGGAAGGTGACAATAAACCTCTTGAACCAAGTACTAGAAAATATGAAACAACAAATCGAAGGTTTACTAGAAGTATGATAAGTCTTTCGATTCCAAGAACCATGGAACAGAGTAGTGAAGCTGTCTTTGTTTAAGATAATAGTGATAAGGAGGGTGAATCTCCTCCTCATGAAACCCCATTCAATGATTTTGAACAAGAATAGAGTAGTAATCACGGTAATTTGGTGGTATCTCCTAAGAGAGTCGTGGAAGATGATTCACCATTACCAGCGTAACTTGAACATGAAGCTCTACTTAAGTCACCATTGAATGATGAGGATTCTCTGGTAGAAACTTTAAAAGCTGTGAAATAGACAATTAATATTTCTAAGCAACATAAGGTTAATCAGTTAAAAGAAATTGAAGAAGCTCGTGATATGTTGAAAACAGAGTTACAACAGCAGAAAAATGAATTACTTACGTGGGTAGATCGATGGCAACAAATGAAAGCCAAGAAGTACATATACAAAGAAGAAAAGAAATTGTTAGCAGCAACCAATGAAAAATTGCTGAAAGATGAAAAAATCCATGAAGAAAAAATCTTGAAACTTAGGGCCAAGCTATCCGAAGCCAGGAAAGCCATCAAGCTACAAATCGCAACCTAACAACTTAGTCTATTTTTAGTTATTGTGATTTCGATTTTGATAGGTAAATGTACAATTTAATGAACATCCTACAGAATCAAAGATTCTGTAGGATCGTTCTACATTCTTATTCAATTATCTTGTTATAATCGTAATTATAATTTTTATCTATATTTTGATTGTTTGTTACAGGTGTGCTCATGATATAAATACATCGAATGGAATGAATATGGTTTGTTGATCGGTATGCATTTTTAAGGCCACTTCATTGAAGGGAAATGAATTGTGTATTAATAGCTAGCATACATTTACAATGGTCACGCTTTATCTATTTCGTTGGAAGTTCACATTTTCCAGATGTTACAATTAGTTTATGTTCGCTTTCAACATGAACGAGATACTATTCGAAGAGAGGGGCATGATAATGATCTATTGACAGGTGCATCGTTGGAGAACG
The DNA here is from genome assembly GCA_001517045.1 of Pseudotsuga menziesii. Lineage (NCBI taxonomy): Eukaryota > Viridiplantae > Streptophyta > Pinopsida > Pinales > Pinaceae > Pseudotsuga > Pseudotsuga menziesii. The sequence continues at coordinate 30,433 of LPNX010099905.1, read as the reverse complement.
TTTTAAAATGATCATAAATAGGTTCTAGATGTTTCATAGATAGCAGACTTTAAAATCTATTTTTAGCTATTAGTTGCATAGAGTTAGAGATGTAGTTATCAAACTTTTATTATACAAACTATGAAAATTGTTGTAGTAAGGGTCGATGGGAGTACTAGGGAAAATACTTGTGAAACATATAATACATTTCTGGTTTTGATTAGTCTACTTAAGTTTTCTTCGTGGATGATTACCACTGGGACATCAAAGACTGGTACCAAATTTTGTTTTCAGATCTTTGTTATTATATATATATTTCAAAAGCAATTTTCTTACTTAAATCTATGTGCAATTGAACTTAGTTTTTATTGCATCAATATAGTTTCAATTACTCTTATCACTCAATATCGATATATGTTGTTGATACTATCAATGTCATGGTTATTCAAATGTTGTTGATGATTGTGATCGAATAGTATTATATTTTCATAGCTTATACTGATTATATCTATATTTTGATAGTTGTTTTGAATGATAAGTATTATATCATTTATATACAAATTTTAATGTTGAATTCCATTTATCTGTTGACAAATACATCTACAGAGTGAATAAAATAATTTCTTATTTTATTATTAATTTATTCTCTGTTTTTTTGTAAATTTTATTAAACAGAGTGTTATTGGTGATAACAGTTCTGATAGTTTCTTATCTGGAATTGTATGATTTATTTCACTTTGTTATTTATAATCGTTAATTGATAGTTGATATAGTAGTCTAAAATTTTGCTCTCAGCTGAGATAGGATAGCTAGTTAATTTTAATTCATATTTTAGCTTAGTTTATTTTAATAGCTGTTAATTATAATTAGATTAGTTTGTTAAGATTTAAAATAGTCTTTTAGTTAAAATATTTAAAACAAAATCCCAAAACAAGACACTTTCCTTAAGAAAGCACTTTAGGATGACTTAGACTTAGAAAACTAACTTTAGGGTTTATTTTAAGCAGTGATAAAATTTAGGATAAATTTTTACTGAATTTTTACATTCTCCTTAGGAGGATAAATTCAGTTGGTAGCAGAACCATTACCTACGAGATTTTTCCATTCCAAACACACCTGTAGCTGCTCTAAGCGACTTGTGTGGGCTTAATCTCCTTAAGTTGGCCTAGTCAGAAAATTCGGCCAACAAATGGTGCTAGAAGGAGGGCCTGTTAATGATTAATGGCTGATAGAATCAATAATAAATCTTCAACTAGCCAACAACCTCTGTTACAATCTGAAGTTAGTAGGTCACCATTCATAGAAACTGTTAGGATCATTCTTGAGCGTGACCATAATACATCTCCATTTACTCCTTAACAGAGTACTCAAACTTTAGAAGAATCACGTCATATTCTTACGAGAGCATATGCTCGTCAACTTGGTTTAACACCAATAGACTATGGTATACCTAGACAACAAAGACGTAATCCTCAATTGAATATAATTACTCAAGATTCAGCAGAAGCCGATAGAACTCCAAATTATCAAGTCAAAAGTCTTCATAGAGAAACTGCTAGAACAAATACTTCTAGAAGATTGACTTCTGTAGGCAATTTTGATCAACCACCTTCTCCTCCGGAATCACCACCAGATAGTCCAAGGTCATCTAATTCAGGGATTTCTTTAGATTCTGAAGAAATTCCTATGGCTGGAAACATATCTGCATGAGGAGGAGGAGGGGGTAACCCTCCACCTAATCCACAACTTCCTTGGTTGAGAATAGCTGCTGTAGTTGTGCCTGGTGTACAATATCCTCTGCCCAAACATTTAGATAAACTTCTTCTGAAGTTTAATCTAGATAATAAAGAACCTACAAAGGTGCATGTAGATAAATTTATGTTAGTTGTTCAAACCATGAATATTCAGCATGAAGACATAGTCTGTCGTTTGTTCCCATTAACTTTTGAAGGGAAAGCATCTACTTGGTACTTTTCATTAGTCCAAGGATCAATCACAAATTGGGCTGAATTTAACAAGGTTTTTCTAGATAAATTCGGAGAGGATAAAACACCTGCTCTTTTAGCTCTTGAGTTATCTCGAATTAAAATGGAACCTAAAGAAAGAATTAAAGATTTTAATCAGAGATTTCTTACATTGAAAAATAAAATTCCTGTTGCTTCTCAACCACCCAAGGATATAATCATTGAAAAGTATACTTCAGCTTTACCAGAGTATCCTGGGATGTTTGTTAAGAGAGCTAGTAAAACAACACTTGTTGAAACTTTTGAGGAAGCTATTAAAGTCGAGAAGGATTCCATGTCTTATGAACTAGATAGAAGTGGAAAAGTTGATACTTTTCCTTGTAATAAAATTGAAAGACCTAATTCGAAAAAGGATAAGGCCTTTGATGTAGAACAATTACAGAATGCTATTCAGGCGTTAACTAATGAAGTCGTAGGATTAAAGAAAACTAATTCTGAAACTTCCTCTTCTAAAGGGCATTTCAGAAATCAGTTTAGACAGAATCCTAACACTAATAATAAAACAAGTTCACCTCCTGATATAACAGTAAATGAAGAAATTTTTAATACTATTCGAGTAGTCTTATCTTTATCCGAAACTCCCTCAAATCAAGAAACTACTGATAATGAAGAGGAAGAGGAATCTGAAAATGAACAAGAATTGGAAGAACATCAACAAGTAAATGGTCATTTCTGGGACAGCCTAGTAAAAGATTATGAAGGTAGAAGTCCTCCTTCAGGACAACATGCCTATAATACTTGTAGTAGAACATTCGCAAATACCCCTAGATCATCATCAAGTTCTACCCTGAGTAACGATAATAATAATTCACAACCTAATAAACAGACTCAATCTGTCAAACAAACTCAACCTTCGAGGACTTCTCAGCCTATTCAAAATGCTCTAAAGTTAGATTTACAATATGACATAATTGAAGATCTAAAAAAGACACGTGCAAATATTAGTATGTATGATCTTCTTCAAATTTACCCAATGCCTAATAGTCCTATTATAAATCCTGCCATGAGTTCAATAATTCCTAATGCTAAGCAAAATATAGCTGCTAATAATTCTAATAGTGATTTAACACCAACTGATAAAGGAAATTCAGTAGCTGATAAAGATTCGCTAATAGGAAAAAATTCAAAATCAACAACCCCTCCATTCCTTCTTACCTTCGAGATTTTTAATAGGAACGTTCACAATTGCATGGTTGATTCTGGAGCATCTTCCAATGTAATGCCTTTGTCTGTGTGCAAAAGGTTAAATGGAAAATATGTTCCATCAAATTCACAAATTACTCAACTAGATAGAATGAATGTGAGGGTTGTGGGAGAGATGAAATATGTTCTAGTTAGGATTGCTTGTAACCCTTCGATTTTTCAAATTATAGACATTGTGGTTGCAGACATTACTGATGCATATGGGTTGTTTTTTAGTAGGGATTGGTCTCAGCAATTGAATGGATTCTTTGCTACATATTGGTCAACTTTATGGCTACCTAAGAATGGAAAATCAAATCAAATTAAGATAAACAGAGAAAGATATCTGAAACATACAGTGATAATTACATGATCCCAGTGAACCGGTTTTATTTTCAGATTCTATAATGGGGAATTATATGTATGAACTCGGGTTCAGAAATTTTAAATCTGAAAATTCTATTTTCTCTGACAATAAACAGCAATAAAAAATTCTTAATGTTACAACTATCTCTCATGATTCTTCATTCAAGGAAAATTTAAATAATGTATATAGTCATAATTATGTAAATATTATTGAAAGTAAAATAGTTGCAAATAGTTCTACTTGGACTTTATATTTCGATGGGTCAAAGTCTAAAGAAGGAGTAGGAGCTGGTTGCCTGTTAATCATTAGAGGAAATTTGGGGTCTAAAATGGGCCTTATAAGAAAACGTGCCAAAATAAGTTTTTGTGAGTTGGAATTCAAGAACCAATAGAATTTCAATAAAATAAGTCAACCATAATGGTTGAATTGACATATTTGTCATTAAAAAAAACTACTTTTTTTGTTCGTATTTTCGACATATCTCATTGTGTTTTTACTCAAATTTCGATCGGGAGAGCTCGTTGGATGCGGAATTTGATTCCGCATCCAACGAGTACCCACATTGCATACTTTTGACAGACCCCTCTACCCCAAAAACAATAAATACCTGAAAAAACATGATGATGATGTCATCATCATGTTTTTTCAGGTATTTCTTGTTTTTGGGGTAGCGGGGTCCATCAAAAGTATGTAGTGTGGGTACTCGTTGGATGCAGAATCAAATTCCTCATCCAAAGAGCTCTCCCGAACGAAATTTGAGTAAAAACACAGGGAGATATGTCGAAAATACGAACACAAAAAGTAGTTTTTTTCTTTCTTCCTCCAAAATTAATCAATATTATTTTATTATTTTAACTATTATTTTATTATTTTAACTATTATTTTATTATTTTCCTTAGGAGGCCCATTTTAGACCCCAAAATTCCTCTAATGTAACCCTAAAGGAAATAAAACATGTATAGCATGTAGGATTGAATTTAATTGTACAAACAATACTGTGGAATATGAAGCTCTAATTCAAGGTCTGAAGAAAGCGATTGATTTGGACATTAAACTGCTAGTTGTGTATGGTGATTCTGAAATTATCATCAGGCAAGTCCGTAATTCTATTCACTGCATTTCTGAACATTTGTAGAATTATCAACGAGAGGTATGGAATCTCATTTCGCATTTTGATTCGTTCAATATAATGTCAGTTCCAAGATTCCAGAATCAAGAGGCAGATTTATTAGCAAATGTAGCATCAAAATTGATTCCATCTGAGAATTTCACACCTGATTTCTTTTTAGTTGAATTGATTTTTAGGCCTTCTATATCAAATAATATCTTTAATTGGCGTGTTTTTTATAATGATGTGCAAGTGCTGAATTTCTTAACAAATGACAATACTTTCAAAGATTCAGCCATTGATGAAGTTACACATGATGAAAATTTGCGGGATTTTTCGGTAATTAATTATTTTTGTTCAGTTGAAAAAGCTTTTGAGAAGGTAAAACCGATTCCTAACTCAGTCTTGAGATTAGAAAAGTTTTTTGATCTTCAAGATAAATTTAAGTCTGTCCCTAATTGTAAAACCAATAGTTCACAAATGAAATATGAAATTATAAATTTAGGAACAGAACTTAATCCTCAAACTGTGAATTTAGGAATAGATTGCACTCCTACATAAAAATCAGCATTCATAAAATTATTCAAAGAATTTAAGGATGTCTTTGCATGGACATACAACGATTTAAAAACTTTCAATCCATAAGTCATGCAACACATTATTCCAATAAAACAAGAATCAAAACCTTTCCAACAGAAACTTAGAAAGTATCATCCGTCACTAGAACCAACAATTAAGAAGGAATTAAATAAATTGTTAGTTGCTAGGATTATTTTTCCTATTCAACATACTCAGTGGGTAGCTAATTTGGTTCCAGTTAGGAATAAAAATGGTGATATTCGACTATGTGTTGATTTTAGAAATCTTAATAAATCCTTTGAAAAAGATAATTACCCAGTTCCTCCCATGGAACAAATCCTTCAGAAAGTCTCTAGGTCTGAGATACTATCACTTCTTGATGGTTTCTCAGGATATAATCAAATATTGGTTTCCCCAGATGATCAACTGAAAACAGCTTTTATAACTCCATGGGGAACATACGCTTACAGAAAGATGCCCTTTGGGTTAATCAATGCTGGGGAAACTTTTCAAAGAGCAATGGATATTGCTTTTAGAGGGTTAATTAATCATTCAGTAGTTGTCTATCTAGACGACGTCACTGTATTTTCTAAATGTCAACACGATCACATTAATCATCTTGGAAAAGTATTTGAACGTTGTAGGAAATTCGGAATATCTTTAAATCCAAAGAAAACAATATTTTTTTGTTTCCGAAGGTATTTTATTATGCTGTGTGGTTTCAAAACATGGGATCATGATTGATCCTGAAAGAACCCAAGCTATCTCAAAAATAACTTACCCTTCTAGAAAAAAAGCAATGCAATCATTTCTCGGTAAAATAAACTTTGTTAGGAGATTTATCCCCAGTTTTTCTGAAATCATCCGTCCTTTACAAAAAATGATTAAGAAGGATGTTATTTTTAATTGGTGACAAACTGAAAAAGAATCTTTTCAGAGAATTTTAGAAGCCATTTCAGAAGCCCCTAGACTTTTGAGCCCATATTTTAACAAAGACTTCATATTGTACACTTTCGCTTCTGACATATCATATGGAGCAGTCCTAACTCAGCTAAACCAGCAAAATAGTGAAGTGCCAATTTCTTTTATGAGCTCAAATTTTAAAGGTGCTGAACTTAATTACCACGAGGGTTATAAGAAAGCTTTTGCTGTTTTCAAAGTTGTCAAACACTTTCGTCCATATTTATTGAAATCTAGAACTAAAGTGATAGTTCCTTACCCTCCAGTCATAAATTTGTTAGTACAGAAAGAATTGGGTAAAAAAAGAGCACCATGGATGACAGCTCTTCAAGAGTATGACTTGGGAATTAAACCTTCAATGGTATTCAAGGGTCAAGGATTATGTAAACTTGTTGTTGAAGCAGATCAGCTGCCTAATAACAATTACGAAGCTGTCATTGATGAAGTCTTACTAAATCGAGAAATTTACTTTTATCCTCCACCACAAGATTCTTGGTACACATATTTAAGGACACTTTTGGAAATAGGAACTGCTCCTGATTACCTTGAACCAAAGAAAAGGAGAGCACTTAGACTGAAATCTACTCCTTATTTACTAATTGATAATATTCATTTTAGGAGAAATTCAGATGGTGTTTTACTCCGAAGTTTAGACAAAGATGAAACATAAGTGATTTTGAAAGAATTACATTTTGGACCAGCAGGTGGTCATTTTGGTGGAGAAACTATGGCACATAAGATTCTTAGGGCTGGTTATTATTGGCCTACTTTATTTCAAGATTCTTATGCTTTTGTCAGGAAATGTCAACAATGCCAACTTGCTGCAGGTAGAGTTAAGAAGTATGCTTTTCCTTTACAACCTGTTTCAGTAGAAAGGCCTTTTCAGCAATGGGGTATTGATATAGTAGGACCAATAAACCCTCCCTCTTCAATGCAACACAAATACATTATAATTGTAACTAATTATTTTACCCATTGGGCAGAGGCTACACCTTTAAGGGTTGTAAACACCAATCAGGTTATCTTATTTTTAGAATATTTTATCATAACGAGATTTGGTGTTCCAGATTCCCTTTTTTTTATAATGCCTCATATTTTTCATCTGTTGATTTAACTCAATTTGCCTTAGAGAAAGGTATAAGGGTTATATATTCAACTAATTATCATCCTCACGGAAATGGTTTAGCTGAATCAACAAATAAAAATTTGTTGAAAATTCTCAAAAAAACTATTTCAGTTCACCATCGTGATTGACATACAGAGTTTTTTAATGCTCTTTGGGCAGACAGAGTAACTCCTAAAGCTGCAATAGGTAACTCACATTTCTTCCTGGTTTGTGGAACTGAGGCCATTTTACCGCCAAATTTATTTTTACCTTCTTTATAGTTAGCCCAACCTATTCAGGATGAATACTGTCCAGCTATGGAGAAAATGATTAACACTTAAATAAAACTTGAGGAGGAAAGAGACAGATCAAAACAACACTTCGTAAAACATCAACAAATTGTTAAGTCCTGGTTTGATCAATCCTCAAGTTCTAACCGAGAGTTCCAGGTGGGGGACTTGGTGTTAAAATGGGACAAAGTCCATGAGGAGAAAGGAGATCATACCAAGTTCCAAAAACTTTGCTTAGGCCCATTTGTCATTTCTGAAAAGATAGGTCCAAGAACTTTTCATTTGCAAACCTTAGAAGGTTAGTTCGAAACATTTCCAGTAAATGGACTGATCTTAAAAAAATATTTTTGTTGACTTTTTCAGGCCTTGAATTTGTAGATAATTTTGTATATGAGTTTGTTTATTGTACAGTTTTTATTCTCTTATTTTTAATCAGTTTCTGTCTGTAAATAATTTTGTTTAAATTTTAAGAATTTTTTGTGTATATTATCATCATAAAATTTTATAAAATTGTTGATATTCTGTACAATCTTTTATCAAACATAATTATGATAAATTCCTAATCTTATGTACATACAAATTTCATTTGATCCGTGTATAAAAACTCTTGAAACTTATTTTTTATTTTCTTAAATTAAGAATTGATAGAATCTTCCAGTCAAGTATTGATCTGTCAATCATTTGTACGTAAGATTGTCAAATCTTTGTATATATGTTTCAAGATAATCAGTCACTAATGTACATATGTTGTTGAAAGGACATTTGTAAATAAATAAGTCCTGTGGTTTAGACCCAGTTTGTTCATTAGTTTAAAATTATGGTATTAGACTAAGTCTTTTAAAAACTGGTTTAGAATGATGAGAGTTTCTTAAGTCTATTAAGAACCTATCATTATTTGTAAATATTGTTTAGATTATCCCTCATTCTCCTATTTCTTTTGATAGTTAGGAGGACTGATTAATGTCTTTTTCAAAACTTGTACTTTGAAAAATCTTTATGGATCTTTATCATCAGTCATTTCTTTTAAAGTTATTTACAATCTAGAAAAAATTTAGATCTGTTCCATTCAATAAAATTCTAAAAGTTTAAAATAAGAGACAGAAGGTCTTAGTAATAATTCGATCCGATCAGGATCATAAATATCATTAGCATGACATTATTAGGAAATTGATAATGTCTCTTGGTTGTAAGGTCAAGAGATAGGGGGTCTCTTCACGAGCCAGCTGATTGATTTTCTGGTGATATTAGTGACTGACATTACCATTTGGTTACCATGATAGGTAGTGGTCTCTTATTTTATAAAACTTAAACTTTCAAACTCAATAAGGTGAAACATAACTTTGATTGAAGAATAGGAGGTCTCATCACGAGTCGGCTTGCTTATTCTAGGTAGTTCTCATGAATGATACTATCACATCAGGTTATCATGCCTAGATAGTAGTCTTCAGTTAAAGAAATTGTTTTTTATTTTTTGTTTTGATCTTTAAAAAAAAAAAAAATCATTATATTCATGGAACAAATTCTAGAAATTTATCAGTGAAGTAGATTCCTATATCTTATACTGATGGTTCAGATTATCATTACTATAAGTACTTTGTTTTGACTAGAATATTCTTAAGCCTATCTTTAACGAAATCCTTATTTACAGAGATGGGATAATCTTGAATTATACTTGCAAATATAAATTAGATAATGGTTTTTATTAGACTGAGAATTTTTTATTGTTTTGAATAGATTTTAAGATTTTGTTTATACCGTCATTTGAAAATTGTATGAGCAGAGATAACTGGTTTGCCCAGGTCGTCACCATTTGTTGGCAGGAAACAACCCTCTCAATTGTTTATGCTGTGTTGAATAAAACTGATCAGTTCTCTTCTATGATTTATCACAAAATTATATAAGAGTGCCTTCAGAATCTTCGATTCTGAAGGAACTCTCAATTAAACAAGAGTTAATGATTATACTGGAAATTTAGGAAGCACTTTCATAAATTTAATAATTTAGCGGCTGTTAATCTTTTAATTTTATATATATAATCAATTTTCATTATTATCAATACATCTGATTATATATTGATTCAAGATATTTAAATTACAGTTTGCTGAATAGTTCTTTGGATTAAATTGAAAATGCATTCTAAACTTGTTGTAGTTAGGTTTTATTGCTTTCATTTAGACCTTTTGACAAAGTATTCATCACTAGTTTTTGTAACTTATATGATTAGGGTTGATGAATTAATTTAAATATCCTATTTTAACCCTAATGATATATGTTTACATAAAAACTTTATCTTTTAAATACTATTCCATTTTATGTGTAAATAAACAAATTGTGGGAAGTTGTATATATGTTTCTCAAATAACCAAAGTTTACCTTTATATATCATTTCGAATGTTTATAAATATCTTTGTGTTATATTCATAATAATCGATTTTTAATCTAATATTTGGTTTTTGATAAAATTCTCCATCCGATCAAACTTTGCAATAGGTCATATGATGATTTGAATTCAATGAGTTCATCGTATAATTCAAAACTATATAATTTAATCTTTGAATCTATTGCATGCATAAAATATGGTTTTGAATATTTAATTTATCATCTAAGGCTGATCTTGGTGCTTGGTTGGATTTACGAAACCCTAGGAGACATCATTGTTTGTAATGAAAGACTTCACATCATCTCGTTTTAATAGCATGATTGACTTCCACGTACGACTCCTTCCTGTTCATATTTGGTAGTCGTGTGTTTTCTACAGGATACGAATTGTTATTTTGTTAACACCTGTTCAAAGGAATTTAATATGAAATAATTACCTTGGTCAGATGTTTTCATATTAACATCATCCTATCTGACATTCGTATTACATTCATGAAACATTTGATTTCGAATATCTCCTAATGATTTTAGATCTTATCAATTTGTTTGATGAATACCTGCGGTGGTTTGATGGTGAAGTTCTCACACGTAGAAACCAGTCTAAGGTCACTCTTTAGCTCTTCCAGAATCACATAAGGGTTCATATCATGTCTGTATATTCACATATCCCTATTTCTTCATTTTTCACAACGCCTTTTAATCCTCTGTCAAAGAAAGAACTGATAGTTGAACAGATGGCTCCCTTAAGTCGTTTTGAGCTTTCTGGTCTCGAAATGTTAGAAGTCGACCCTGAAGTTCTTTCCTTGTTTGAGAAAATTGATTGAAAACTCTTATTTTGGGGTTTCAGTGGACACAATGAGGAAGTTACCAGACACTTTGTGTTTTATTTTGATTGAAATATTGCTCAGATAGGTGATTTACAGTTAGTCATAGACGAAGAATTTATTTCGAAAGCCACAAAGCTGCCTCGGACTGGTGAACGATGGTTTAAGGGGTCACGAATAGACAAGAAAAAGTTTAAGCAGTTTCTTCTTCCATTATCGAAGGAGGATGCACACCTTAAATTCATCTTTCCCGTAAAATATTTGAAGAATCAATGGCGTGCTCCTTTTGAAGTCATTTCTAGGTATATTTCTTGTGATAGTCATTACTCAAATGTCCAATTGTATCATCTGAGAATTTTAATGGCTCTTAAGGGTTTGAAATTGAATTTTCCCTACTTTCTACTTCATAGTTTGCATAAAATGGCTCTTACGGTTCAACATACGATTGGTAATCAATACCGTAGTCTTTTTCATCATGGACTGATCAAAATGTTAGTTCAGTATCAGTTAGATACAATAGAAAAAACCTAGGATGAATTCTTAAAAGAAAATGAGTTTTGGTTTACCCAATTTTGGCCTACCTACTTACCTAAGACTCGTGCAAAATGAAGAAGACCTTATGAAAGAGAAATAAAAGAAGAGACTGATCCTGTATATGATCATGAAGGGCTCGATAAGCTTTAGCTGATAGCTCAAAATGAGAAATTTTATACTTCAAACCCTCCCGAGCAACCCAAGAGGGAAAATGAAGTGGGAGAGGGAAGTAAAACGGTTTTCCAGACACACTCAGCTAAATTAACAGGTGATTTGTATCCTAAGATAGTGGAAGAGAAAGGGAAGCATGAGTTAAAAGGAGAAAATCTGGAAGGTGACAATTAACCTCTTGAACCAAGTACGAGAAAATCTGAAACAACAAATCGAAGGTTTACTAGAAGTATGATAAGTATTTTGATTCCAAGAACCATGGAACAGAGTAGTGAACCTATCTTTGTTGAAGATAACAATGATAAGGAGCATGAATCTCCTCCTCATGAAACCCCACTCAATGATTTTGAACAAGAACAGAGTAGTAATCACGGTAATTTGGTGGTATCTCCTAAGAGAGTCGTGGAAGATGATTCACCATTACCAGCACAACTTGAACATGAAGCTCGGCTTAAGTCACCATTGAATGATGAGGATTCTCTAGCAGAGACTTTAAAAGCTGGGAAACAGTCAATTAAGATTTCTAAGCAACATAAGGTTGATTGGTTAAAAGAAATTGAAGAAGCTCGTGATATGTTGAAAATAGACTTACAACAGCAGAAAAATGAATTACTTATGTGGGTAGATTGATGGCAACAAATGAATGCCAAGAAGGACAGATACAAATCAGAAAAGAAATTGTTAGCAACGACCAATGAAAAATTGTTGAAAGATGAAAAAATCCATGAAGAAAAAATCTTGAAACTCATGGCCAAGCTATCTAAAGCCAGGAAATCCATCAAGCTACAAATCGCAACCTAACAACTTAGTCTATTTTTAGTTATTGTGATTTTGATTTTGACAGGTAAATGTACAATTTAATGAACATCCTACAGAATCAAAGATTCTGTAGGATCGTTCTACATTCTTATTCAATTATCCTATTATAATCGTAATTATAATTTTTATTTATATTTTAATTGTTTGTTACATGTGTGCTCATGATATAAATGCATCGAATGGAATGAAGATGGTTTGTTGATCGGTATGCGTTTTTAAGGAGGCTTCATCGAAGGGAAATGAATTGTGTATTAATAGCTAGCATACAATTACGATGGTCACGCTTTATCTGTTTCACTTGAAGTTCACATTTTCCAGATGTTACAATTAGTTGTTGTTCGCTTTCAACATGAACGAGATATTATTCGAAGAGAGAGGCATGATAATGATCTATTGCCAAGTGCATCGTTGGAGAACGTTTTAAAATGATCATAAATAAGTTCTAGATGTTTCATAGATAGCAGACTTTAAAATCTATTTTTAGCTATCAGTTGCACAGAGTTAGGGATGTAGTTATCAAAGTTTTATTATAAAAACTATGAAAATTGTCGTAGTAAGGGTCGATGGGAGTACTAGGGAA
>LPNX010099905.1:2953-17526 GCA_001517045.1 Pseudotsuga menziesii | reverse complement strand
TTTGGTACCAGTATTTGATGTCCCAGTGGCAATCATCCACGAAGAAAACTTCAGTAGACTAATCAAAACCAGAAATGTATTATATGTTTCACAAGTATTTTCCCTAGTATATATATATATATATATTTCAAAAGCAATTTTCTTACTTAAATTTGTGTGCAATTGAACTTAGTTTTTATTGCATCAATATAGTTTCAATTACTCTTATCACTCAATATCAATATTTGTTGTTGATACGCCCAGATGCGGGTGATAATCTCAACGACACCTGTCCGGCTAACTCCAGCGACACTCGGCCTATTCTCCGGCCACCGACTCAGGCATGGGTGAGGATGCACACTTACCACCCGGCTCATGATCTCCGTCAACCTTCGTAGGATTCTCTGGGCTCGGGAGAAATTTCCTCGGTCACTTCAGAGCATGCGATCTGGGCTGGCGAAGGTACATCCTCCTAGGGTCATTCATGGCTCGTCTGCAAGGTTTAATTGTGACAAGTACGTGGATTGACAGGCGGTTAATACAGCTTCAGCTCGTGTTTTACGTTATGGATGATAGCAGAGTTTGGCTCGCAGTTGGGTGGGAAGTTTACAGACTCACTAGTGCTGTTGTGCGTTCCAGAGCCTGCGTCGGTAATTTTGCTCCTCTGCATATTGGATTCAGTCTCATATATGTGGCCATGTCTCTCCAACGAGGAACCCCTAGGCGTGCTAATTCGAGAAGGGCCAAAACCCAGAGGGGATGCAGTGCACCTGTTCTGGTGGACTATGAACCGCATATTTCTGCACGAGTCCGGGTTTTGGTGGAAGCTTGGGAGAATAAGGTGCTCAACCATAATCTATCGACAGGCGAGGAAGGTGGTCGAATTAATCACTACTAGATGTTGAAGAATATGCTCTGCAATCTAGCAGAGGACATGCTTAGTAATTGGGAGAAAGCCCGGATTGCAATTCACTCCATGAAGACAAAAATCGCTGAGATGGATGCTCAACTTACGGCCATGGACAAATCCTTTTCTTGGAAAGGAATGGTAAGCATTTCAAGTCTGAATGTCCACAACTCGGGGGGTGGTGCTCAAGGTGGCAGTGCAAGTGGTAGCAAAACGAGTGGTCGTGCCATAACCAATATAGGTGGCAGCGATATCGCAACAGGATGTTCTTCCAAAATTCCATGCTTCAAGCTATTCCCGGTTCCATCTACAGTGGAACCTCTTTTCAAGCAACTGAAGGACTCACCGACCCCGCAAACGGAGCAGCTACCACCTTCTCTAACTCTGGCACCAACTGCAGCCACCAAATCGCCTTCTGTGTCGCAGGAGGAATGATGGGCTTGCCCCATCACCGAAGAAATTCCCTTTGCTTAATGTTTGTTTTGAACAGGTTTTATTTGGTTCCATCGCTAGTAGGCTTTATGGTTATAGTTTACGTCCTTTTAGTTTTTACTGTATGTCTTTTTTACAGCTTGGATCAGCTTGTTTACCGGAGTATAGTATGTCTTTTACGGTTCTCTGTAACCCAGTCTCTTTGTTTATCAGTCATGAACATTACTAGCGTGAATCTGGTTAGAAGGTTGACTTATTTTTTGAGAGGCTCTGGAGAGGTTTTGCCTCTTTCAACCTCAAACAGTCATGAGTTTTGGGTGTAATTTTTTTCCCCTGTAATATAATATACTGTGCAGTTTACAAAAAGAAAGATATCTGTGTTGATACTATCAATGTCATGGTTATTCAAATGTCGTTGATGATTGTGATCAAATAGTATTATATTTTCATAGCTTATACGGATTACATCTATATTTTGATAGTTGTTTTGAATGATAAGTTATTATATCATTTATATACAGATTTTAATGTTGAATTTCAATTATCTGTTGATAAATACATCTACAGAGTGAATAAAATGATTTCTTATTTTATTCTCTGTGTTTTTGTAAATTTTATTAAACAGAGTGTTATTGGTGATAATAGTTCTGATAGTTTCTTATCTGGAATTGTATGATTTATTTCACTTTGTTATTTATAATCGTTAATTGATAGTTGATATAGTAGTCTAAAAGTTTGCTATCAGCTGAGATAGGATAGCTAGTTAATTTTAATTCATATTTTAGCTTAATTATTTTAATAGCTGTTAAATAGAATTAGATTAGATTGTTAAGATTTAAAATAGTCTTTCAGTTAAAATATTTAAAACAAAATCCCAAAATAGGAGACTTTCCTTAAGAAAGCACTTTAGGATAACTTACACTTAGAAAAATAACTTTAGGTTTTATTTTAAGCAGTAATAAAATTTAGGATAATTTTTTACTGAATTTTTACGTTCTCCTTAAGAGGATAAATTCAGTTGTTAGCAGGACCATTACCTTCGAGATTTTGCCATTCCAAACACACCGGGAGCTACTCTAAGCGACTTGTGCGGGATTAATCTCCTTAAGTTGGCCTAGTCAGAAAATCTGGCCAACAGGTCCACCATTCGTTCTTCATCTTATTCATCCACATATAGTTACCCGGTACCCATCAGAAGATTGTTGCAAGGACATGTGTGCAGCCGTAGGGGGGCTTTAGCTAGAAAACCCCAAAGCATTCTTTTGATGTATATGTAACTTCGGAATGTATTCACTTGTATTTCTTATGTATTGTAACCCAATGTTTATTTCGAGATGTATTTGTAATGTACTTGAGTCGGTCATGCCCCAATGTTCCTATCGGGAGTTTTTATAATGTAAACAAGTCATGTCAAGTCAAGGTGGGTAATCCTCCTATTGTCTAAGGGTTAAAGTCCCCACAGTTTCGGGGTACTAGGGTTATTAGACTCACCTAGTGAAGTCGGCCCTAGTTGGGTTTAATCAAGTCAAGAATTAGTATAATTAGAGAGCTAGCCTCTCTATTTAGTACACACTCACTCACACTCAGTTGTAGTGCATAGATGAGGAAGAAGAAGACACTAGGGCTAGGAAGAAAGAGGTTACTATTGTCGGGAGATCATCTTACTGTTTTGGGTTTTTACTTTCGGTGCTGATTCTATCTCTAAGGAAGTTGCGGGGTTTTCTCCATTTATGGTTTCCCCGAGGAAAAACACTGTGTTCATTGTCTCTTGTGTTTGATTGTTGTACTTTTCATTCTCTCAGTTAAATATCCTAACATAATGCTAGCTTGAATGATAAGATCTAACATGGTATCAGAGCTAACCTGAGAAGAAGACACTATGCAGCTGCGGGAACTAGGGCCTCCTACTTTGTGGATATCTCTCCACATATTTTCAGCAAAAGAAGGTTGGAATAACTCTCCTCCTTAGGGCGCATCTTTCTATCGAAGAAGAATCCAATTCTAAGGTTTTTCAGTTTTGGACCCGACACTGCTGCCGAAAATTAGGGCTTTCCACAGAAGAGGAATTTTTCAGTGAGCCTAGGCCTGGATTGATCTCCTCCTCAAAATCAAAGTTAGATATCAAGATCAAAGCATTTGGTTAGACAGAACTCCAGGAAATCAAAACCCTAATCTGCTCCTGAACCAACACTGCAAAGTTTCAGCTCCAAATCCAGATCTGACATCTTGAACTAGTAAGATCTAAATCTTTTGTATTTCCATTTGAGGTTCTCAGTTAAGATGTCTCATCATACCAAGCTTGATGAAAATATTGAGGGAGCTGATAACTTCCGAGCCTGGAAGTATAGGATCTCCTTGGTCCTGGAAGAAAATTAGTTGGACTCCTATATCAATGAGGAGGTTCCAGTTCCAGAGGGAGATGAGGCTAAGGCCTTACACAAGAAGAAGATGGTTATGGAAAAGAGGATCATTGCTGATTCAATCAAGGATCACCTCATACCACAGGTGTCCTCCCTAAAGACACCTAAAGCTATGTTTCATGCCCTAACCAAATTGTTTGAAGGGAAAAACATAAACCGGAAGATCACTCTGAGAAACCAACTAAAGAATGTAAAGATCCAGAATGTTGAGACCATCCAGTCTTACTTTACAAGGGTCTCTCAGATCAAGGAATAGCTGGAGGCAGTAGATGAAGAAGTAGAGAATGCAGAGATTGTGATGACCACCTTGAATGGTCTCCCTAGATCATGGGACTCCTTTATTCAAGGGATATGTGCCAGAAAGAAGTTAGTCAAATTCAGCAGACTATGGGAAGAATGCTCTCAGGAAGAAGCTTGGATAGAAGCTCGAGAAGAAAATATGGGAAGTGAAGATCAAGCCCTCACATTTCATTCCAAGAAAATCAAAAGAAGTTCTCATCACTTCAAAGGTAAGCATTTCTATAAGAATAACCCTAGAAAATATTTCTCTAGAAGCAGATGTTATACATGTGATGAAGTAGGACACTTTGAAAAAAATTGTCCTAAAAGACAAAATAAGAAAAATGGCAACAAGAGAAGACATCATGCTCATGCTGTAGAGGATGATGAACCATCAAAGAAGAGAACCAGATATGAAAATGAAGACTCTTCAAGTGATGAAGAATATATCTTGATTTCCTCTCTCACGGGAAACATCACACATGGAAGCAATGATTGGCTTATAGACAGTGGGGCTTCCAAACACATGACAGGATTCAAAGATTCCTTTGTGAAACTTTTAGAACATGAATCACCTCACAAGGTGAAGCTCAAAGATGACTACCAATATCCAATAAAAGGTAGTAGGGAAACCTCTTATAAGCTAGACTCTAGAAAGTCTATGAAGATGCAAGATGTATTGTTTGTACCAGGACTCAAGAAGAACCTTCTCTCCATATCTGCATTAGATGCAAAAGGCATGAGGGTTTCATTTATAGATAGTCAAGTTATCATGTGGCCAAAAAGAAAGACTATTAATGATGCAGTAGTGATTGGAGAACAATAAGGAGGTCTATACAAATTGAAGGGCCATCCAGAACAAGCCTTGGTCCATGACACAGTAGAGCCAAATTAACTTTGGCAGAGAAGGCTTGCACGTGTGCATTACAGAGCACTACCACTTGCAAGCAAAGTTGTTGAAGGTCTTCCAAAGATTCAAGCAAAACATGATGGGGTCTACAAAGGATATGCAAAAGGAAAGAACACAAAGAAGACATTTCCAAGTAGCAAGAGTAAAGCAAAAGGAATCTTGGAAATCATCCACTCCGATGTATGCAATCCAATGTCATCAAGTTCACTAAGTGGGTATGTATACTATGTTTCTTTTATTGATGACTTTTCTAGGAAGACATGGATTTAATTCATGAAGAACAAAGATGAAGTATTCAGCAAGTTCAAGGAATTCAAAGCCTTGGTTGAGAATCACACAGAAAAGAATATCAAGACCTTTCGATCAGATAATGGTGGAGAATTCACATCAAATGAATTTAAATAGTTATGCAAAGACTCAAGGATTAAGAGGGAGTTATCCACTCCATATAATCCACAACAGAATGGGATTGCAGAAAGGAAGAACAAAACTATCATGGAAGCTGCAAGAGCTCTGCTTCATGATCAAGATCTTCCTATACATCTTTGGGCAGAAGCTGCCAGAACAGCGGTGTATGCACAGAACCGTACTCCACACAGAGTACTTGAGAACAAGACTCCTGAAGAAGTCTTCTCCAGCAAGAAACCAGAAGTCAGCCATCTCAGAATATTCGGTTGTCCTGTGTACATACACATTCCAAAAGAGAAGAGAACAAAACTAGATCCTTCAGGAAAGAATGGTATATTTGTGGGATACTTTGAAAGCTCGAAGGCTTACAGAATATACTTCCCAGGATTAAAGAAGATTGACATCAGTAGGGATGTGACATTTGATGAAGACACAACTTACAACAAATCTAGAAAGAAACCTACCGAAGAATCTGAAGAAGAAAAAGCACCTAGAATTCATGATACAACCATGAATGAAGAAACTCAAGAAGAAGATCGAGAATTTGAAGAACCACAAAGACCTATAGATCCACATCCAGAGAAGAATCCTCATAAGAGGAAACCTTCTTGGGTACAAGAATCTATACAAGGTGCAGAAATATATGGGGCTCCAGAAGAGAATCACAAAGAAAGAAAGAGGACCAGATCCTGCTCCGAGTATGTAGCATTACTATGTGATTTCATCGATAAAGAACCTTCCAATTATGAAGAAGCGATAGAATAGAAAGAATGGAGGCATGCTGTGATCGAAGAGTATCAATCGATCGTGAAGAATGATGTTTGGGATGTTGTCCCAAGACCAGAAGGGAAGTCAGTTGTAACTTCCAAATGGATCTACAAGATCAAGCATGTTGCAGATGGTAGCATAGAGAAATATAAAGCAAGATTTGTTGCTCGTGGTTTCTCCCAGAAAGAAGGAATAGATTATGAAGAAACTTTTGCACCTGTAGCCAGATACACTTCCATCATATCAGTACTTGCTCTGGCTGTAGTGATGAAATGGAAGATACACCAAATGGATGTCAAGACTGCTTTCTTGAATGGTGTAGTAGAAGAGGAAGTGTATGTGGAGCAGCCACTCAGTTTTGAGACACATGACAGGGAGTCTCATGTATGTAGACTGAAGAAAGACCTATATGGTTTGAAATAGGCACCCAGGACTTCGTACGGCAGAATTGACAGCTTTCTATCCAGTTTGGGCTTTACCAAGAGTAAAGCAGTTTCCAACCTTTACTACAAGGTTGAAGATGATCTGTTTGTAACAGGTATGGATGGTTTGATTGCTAATATGAAGAGAAATCTTGCTTCCGAGTTCGAAATGAAGGACTTGGGTATGATGCATTATTTTCTAGGCATGGAGGTTTGGCAGAGTGCAGATGGGATTTCCCTAGGACAAGGGAAATATATGATAGAGATCCTGAAGAGATTCAAGATGATGGATTGTAAAGCCATGACCACACCCATGGCATCAAACCTAAAGCTATTGAGTGATGCTTCATCAGAAGCAGTTGATGCCATGATGTATCGTCAAATGATTGGGTCCTTGATGTACCTGATGAACACTAGACCAAATATTTGATTTGCTGTGAACACCTTGAGCCAGTTCTTGATAGATCCGAGACATGTTCACTTGATTGCTGCAAAGCATATTCTGAGATACCTGAGAGGTATGGTTGATTATGGGCTCAAGTATGATGCGAATCAAAAGATTAAGCTGGAGGGTTATGTTGATTCAGATTGGGCAAGCAGTTCCATCGATAGGAAGAGCACTTTAGGATGTTGCTTCAGTATGGGATCAGGTGTGATCTCTTGGTTCAGTAGGAAGAAATCCTATGTGGCATTGAGTACGACTGAAACAGAGTATGTCGTAGCTTGTTCCGCTAGTTGTGAGGAAGTGTGGCTTAGGAAGCTGCTGTCTGATTTATTTGATCTCCAGTTGGATGCTACTTGTATCCATTGTGACAACCAGAGTTGTGTGAATTTGTCGGAGAACCCAGTGTTCCATGATAAGTCGAAGCATATCGAGATCAAGTATCACTATATCAAGGATATGGTGCAGAGGGGAGCAGTGAAGCTCCAGTATGTTGCGACAGATGATCAGATAGCTGATGTGTTGATGAAGCCATTGGCCAGAGTGAATTTTGAGTACTTCAGGGAGAATCTTGGTGTTCTCTAGATCGAGGTTCCCTCCAAAGGGAAGTGATGAGTCTGTAAGCCATTCTGACGAGTAGGTTAGATGTAAGGGCTAAGCCATTATGTCATGGTGATAGGATTGGTTCCTTCCATGTCAGATATGAGTGCTGAGCCATTCTGATATGACTGTAGGATTGGCTCCTACATGATCATATATAAGGGCTATTGCCATTCTTGGAATGGAGCTTCCTGGTGAGTTACCAGGAATACTTGGTCTTGGACTGAGGGCCTTTCTGATACGATTGTAAGACGCAGTCTTACATGATCAGATGTGAGTGCATGGCCATTCTAATGTGATTGAGGGATGTGTTCCCACTTGATCAAATGTAAGGGTTGTTTCCATTTTGTCATGGTGAGAGGATTGCTTCCTTCCATGTCAGATGTGAGTGCTGGCCATTCTGATGTGACTGTAGGATTAGTTCCTACATGATCATATGTAAGGGCTACCTCCTTTCTGACGAGTAGGTCAAATGTGAGTTCTAGCCATTCTGATGTGACTGTAGTATTAGTTCCTACATGATTAGATGTAAGGGCTACCGCCTTTCTGACGAGTAGGTCAGATGTGAGTGTTGTCCATTCTGATGTAGGATTAGTTCCTACATGATCAGATATGAGGGCTACCACATTTCTGATGAGTAGTTCATATGTGAGTGCTATCCATTCTGATAAGTAGGTCAGATGTAAGGGCTACTGCCATTCTCTGAATGGAGGCACCTGGTCAATTACCAGGAACCCTCAATCTAGGACTGAGTGCCTTTTCGACGAGTCAAGGTCAAATGTAAGTGTTGTGCCTTTCTGACGAGTCAAGATCAGATGTGAGTGATGGCCATTCTGACTTAGGGTCAGATATAAGGGCTACCAAATACATATAAGGAGGTAGGCCTACAACTAGCATGAGAAAGGGCTGGCTCTGTAGAACTTCCTGTGACAAGAAGAATCATGAGATAGCACATATGATGATGACCCAGTGATTATCTAGATCGAGATATGTTTCAAATATAGTTATGATGTCTCCGAGATGATCCAGATCAAGTGATGATCCAAATCTAGCAGTGATGATCCAGATCGAGTGATGATGACCCCATGATGATCCAGATCGAGTGATGATCTAGATCCAGTGATGATGATCCATATTGAGTGATGATCTAGATCTAGATGAAGATGACTTGACGATGACCTAGATGATACATAGAAGAAGACTTGTGCTGAAAAATTGTGTCGAGAGAATACCTTCCTAGTTAACAAGGAGTGTTGATGTATATGTAACTTCGTAATGTATTCACTTGTATTTCTTTTGTATTGTAACCCTATGTTTATTCTGGGATGTATTTGTAATGTACTTGAGTCATATCATGCCCCGATGTTCCTATCAGGAGTTTCTATAATGTAAACAATTCATGTCAAGTTAAGGTGGGTAATCCTCTTATTGTCTAAGGGTTAAATTCCCTGCAGTTCCAGGGCACTAGGGTTATTAGACTCACCCAGTGAAGTCGTCCCTAGTTGGGTTTAGTCAAGTCGAGAATTAGTATAAATAGAGAGCTAGCCTCTCTATTTAGTACACACTCAGTTGTAGCGTATAGCTGAGGAAGAAGAAGACACTGGGGCTAGGAAGAAAGAGGTTACTGCTGTCGGGAGATCATCTTACTGTTCTGGGGTTTTACTTTTGGTGTTGATTCTATCTCTAAGGAAGTTGCGGGGTTTTATTCATTTATGGTTTCCCCGAGGAAAAGCACTATGTTCATTGTCTCCTGTGTTTGATTGATGTACTTGTTATTCTCTCAGTTAAAGATCCTAACATAATGCTAGCTTGAATGATAAAATATAACACATTTGGTGGGTCCTCAGATCTTCGTTTATCTTCGAAATACTGGCACCATTCTCATCATCAATATCATCCTTCAGTACCAGGATATTATCAGCTTCTAGTTTGCTCACCCGGAGCAGTTCTCATCAGATTCGTGTAGCTGGGGGTGTGAGAATCTAAACCATCAAATCAATTTGCTAGCCTACTTAGAGTGCTCAGAAATTCTGTATGCTTCAGGAAATATCTTTGGCACGGGAAGAATTCCATTCCTGCAAATTCTCATCTGCATCAGACTGCTCCTTCACTAAAAACATCATCTTTAGTTGATTGAGGGATTCGTGTTGTTGGGGTAACACCGAAGGAAAGGAGCACCAGTTCTTCACCATATCAGTTCTCGATGCATGCGTATTATCTCTGGACCATTATCAACTGGATTATCAATGGTAAGTGTTGATCCATCACCATAAAATTCTCTGCCCTAGTTAGCTATAAAATAAGGATATTTTCCTGACACTTTGCATGCAAGTTTATTTCAGTATTATTGTAAATTGAGAGGCTTAAGAAAGCCTTAGTATAGAAAACAGTTGAATATCCACATCTTGGATATTACAGTCTTTCCCTCAGGACATCTGAAGAAGCATCATGGTGGGTTCTCTGGTAGATCCACTCAGGCATTTGTCTGACTTACTAACCCTTTCAGGCCAAACAAACCTAGTCATACAGATGGATATCCCTTGCGACCATACAATTCTTGTCTAGATTACTAACCCTTTTGGACCAAACAAGCCTAGCTACACATACTAATCCCCCAAGGATCAAATAGGTCTATTATGGCATACTAACCCTTTTGAGCCAAACATACCCTACCTAGGATGAGCTACCACACTACTACAACAGGAAACCTAATACGTCTTCATCACTACCTCTTTTGAGGGAGGTCCTTTCGGACTAGACCAAGCTTGTCTTGAAAGTTTTCAATATTTACACGAGATAGAGACTTAGTCAACACATCATCAACTTCTTCTTCATCATTCTTCTCTTGTACATCCACAACTTCATCGTTCTTCTCTTGTACATCCGCAACTTCACCATTCTTCTCTTTTACATCTGCAACTACATCATTCGTCATTCTTCTCTTGTACATCCGCAACTACATCATTCATCATTCTTCTCTTGTACATTCACAACTACATCATTCTTCTCTTGTACATCTGCAACTATATCATTCTTCTCTTGTAGGTGATTGCATACTATCCTTCCTGCAAGTCAAATACAATTGCATTATTATAAAAATTTCATATCATGACAAATTCTTATGCATAAAGATATATGTCATACAATCATGCAACTATTTAAGCTAATACAACATTCATTCATATCCCATATACCTACGGTAACTTTATAGATGCATTCTATCTCTGCGAAGACATAATTACAAGCGTGCACTACTCCCAACATGTAAGCAAAGATGTTTATGTTAGTTTTTATAGATATTATTAGCTTGATTAGGATATTTGTCTAGAAGAATAACAAGTACATCAATATGCATAATATATAACAGATACATAGGACACCAATATTTCACCGGGGAAACCATAAAGGAGATAACCCCACAAACTTCCTGAGAATAGTAAGATGATCAAAACAAATAATAAGAAGTATACAAAAACTATCTATCTCTCCTCCCTTTGTATCTCCTTCTCTTTATGCGAACTTGAGAGTGTGAGGTGTGTATAAATGAGGGAGTGCACCTCCCTATTTATACTAATCAAGTGATTGACCAAATACATGACTGGGGCCGACTTGTCTCCCTAACAGGGTTGAATTCTCCTAGCGAGACTCTAAATACACATTACATGATGTTAGACTGAGGACTATTTCCCTGACTTACAACAAAGGTTGTACCTCAAGTTATAGACACAATTAAGACTCCCACAAGGAGGTAAATGCATCTCCAATGGGGGTACAACAACATATAATGATAATATACATCATAATATCTTCTCAAGTTACAAATACATAAACACTCACTCTTAACTAGGAAGGTATTCTCTCTCTTCCATAGTCATCAACACATCTGGTCAAGTATTCATCGCGAAGTCATCATCACGGAGTCATAGAGTCATCATCATAGTTGTTTCCATCATCTTCTTATTATTGATCATCGAACAATACTATCTGTCATCAGAATTTTCTATAGAGCCAACCCTTTTTCATGTTGGATGTAGGCCTAGTCCTAAATCAGGTCTTCATCACATCTCTAGTAAGCCATCATGTAGGGACTATCCAAGACCTTCTTTACATTTCCACGACAATAACCTTTCTCTTCTACCTTCATCTCATCATATAAATATCATCTCTTTTGTCTTGAACAAAACAAAACAGAGCAAACAGAGCATCCACAGTTGACCTACGTTCTACCAGTAAAGGAGAACCACCTAGGTGAACCTTGCATGCTTTGTGACCTTATCATCTCAACATGGGAACACACACATATATAGATATATATGTAAGGATTCATTATGACCAAACAACCTACTACATCAGGACTTTTACATTCTAGATCAACCTCAAGGAAAAACCTGCGTCCAAGATATTTTTCATTTAAACAACCTTCAGGGCATATTACATCTGAGTAACCTACGTACCACGCTAGGACTCCTTTTACACTCAAAAAACCCAAATGACTTATTACATTTTAGTAACCTATGTACCACACTAGGGCTCATATTTACACTCGAATAACCTATCATAGGACTGATTACATCCAAGGATAACCTGCGAGCTTTGCCAGGACTGATTACATCTGAGGACAACCTACAGGACTGATTACGTCCGAGCATCATACTTCATCGGGATTTTTCTTGCTAGGACAACCTGTCTCATTTCCCATGTGAGATATTATGCTTCCGTAATTTCTAGCATAGAAACATATCGGGACTGATTACATCCAAGGATAACTTGCAAGCTTCACTAGAACTTATTACATCCAAGGATAACCTACAGTACTTGTTACGTCTAACAAACCTACAATATTCACCAATATTTTACGCTCAGACAACCTATCTCTCCATCTATGCTAGAACACATCACTCCCTCGTTTGAGAGGTCTCATTCTGGATCATACCAAATCTTTCTCTGAAGTACTCGAACTTCACTCTCGCTAGAGGCTTGGTCAACACATCGGCTATTTATTCATCTGTTTACACGTAATGGAGATTCACTACTCCTCTCTGCACCATATCCCTGATACAGTGGAACTTAATCTCGATGCGCTTCAACTTGTCATGGAACACAGGGTTTTTCGAAAACTTCACGCAACTCTTATTGTCGTAGAAGATATAAGTCACATCCAACTGGAGATCAAACAAGTCAAAAAGTAGCTTTCGAAGCCACACTACCTCACAACTAGCCGAGAAAGCGACAACATACTTTGTCTCGATTGCAATCAGCACCATGTATGAATGCTTCCTGCTAAACCAAAAGATCATGCCAAATCCCAAACTGAAGCAGCAACCTAAGGTGCTCTTCATGTAAATGGCACAACCTTCCCAATCCGAATCAACATAACCATGTAGTTTAATATTCTAATTCACATCATATTTGAGCCCATAATCCACCGTACCTTTTAGGTACCTCAGTACATTCTTTGCATCTATCAGATGAACATGTCTAGGATCCATCAGGAACTGGCTCAGGGTGTTCATCGCAAAGCATATGTCTGGTCTCATATTTGTTAGATACATCAATGATCCAATCATCTAACGATACAGCATGGAATCAACCGTCTCAAATGAAGCATCACTCAGAAGCTTCAAGTTAGATTCCATAGGTGTGGCTATTTCCTTGAAGTCTAATATTTTGAATCTCTTCGGAATATCCATTGCAAGGCTTTCCTTGACCAAGGAAGATTCCATCTACACTCTGCCACACCTCCATGCCTAATAAGTAGTGCATCATACCTAGGTATTTCATCTCGAACTCTGTAGCAAGTATCCTCCTTGCATCTTTAATGAGTTCCTCTTCGCTGTAAGAAACAAGTCATCGACATATAGCAGGAGCATCACTGGTATTATGTATTTAACCTTGAAGTAAAGGTTAGAATTCACTTTACTCTTGGTAAAGCCTAAGCTCATCAGGAATCTATCCATCTTGTCGTACCATGTCCTTGGTGCTTGTTTCAATCCATATAAGGCCTTGTTCAATTTGTACACATGGGTCTTCATGTCATGTGTCTCGAATCCCAATGGTTGTTCCACGCACACTTCCTCCTCAACTACACCATTCAAGAAGGGTATCTTGACATCCATATGGTGTATTTTCCACTTCATGACTGTTTCCAATGCAAGTATGGTCCTAATGGAAGTGTACCTTTCCATGGGTGAAAATGTCTCTTTGTAGTCTATGCCTTCTTTCTACGAGAATCCTCGTGCTACGAACATTGCCTTGTATTTCTCAATGTTTCCATCTATAGCATGCTTGATCTTGTATATGCACTTCAAATTCATGACAGACTTCTTCTCCGGTCTCATAACTATCTCCTAAACATAATTCTTCATGATCAACTGATATTCCTTGATCATAACATCCTCACATTCTTTATTTTATGTAGCCTCTTCATAGGTGGAAGGTTCTCTGTTAATGATGTCACACAACAGAGCTACATATCTATTATCGAGATTTTCCCTTTTTCTCTCTCTGTATTCCTTCTGGAGCTCCATACCTTTCATCTTCTTGTATGAGCTCATGTGCCCATGATGGTTTCCTCTTGTGGTAGTCCTTCTCAAGGAATGTCTCTACCAACTCGTGTGATTCTGTCATGTCATGATCTTCATGGTCCTCTGGAATTGCTTCTCCAATTTCCATATCTCAGAATATCATCTCTTCAGGTTCCTCAACCTTATGAATAGGTGTCCTAATGGAACTCAAGTATGTCAATTCTTAATCAAAGGTTATATCTCTACTCATATCAATCTTCTTGAATCCTAGGAAGTATATACAGTAGGCCTTCGATGTATCACTATATCCTACGAATATACCCTTCTTTCCAGAAGTATCAAGTTTGGTCCTTTTCTCCTTTGGGATATGTATGTACACCGGGAAACCAAATATTCTCAGATGGCTAACTTCTGGTTTCTCTCTTGAGAAATCCTCTTCAGGAGTCTTATTGTCAAGTACTCGATGAGGAGTATGGTTTTGT